>CM073777.1:12151964-12405620 GCA_037158775.1 Hetaerina titia | reverse complement strand
CAACCCAACCCAACCCAACCCAACCCAACCCAACCCAACCCAACCCAACCCAACCCAACCCAACCCAACCCAACCCAACCCAACCCAACCCAACCCAACCCAACCCAACCCAACCCAACCCAACCCAACCCAACCCAACCCAACCCAACCCAACCCAACCCAACCCAACCCAACCCAACCCAACCCAACCCAACCCAACCCAACCCAACCCAACCCAACCCAACCCAACCCAACCCAACCCAACCCAACCCAACCCAACCCAACCCAACCCAACCCACCCAACCCAACCCAACCCAACCCAACCCAACCCAACCCAAC
Organism: Hetaerina titia; assembly: GCA_037158775.1. Classification (NCBI taxonomy): domain Eukaryota; kingdom Metazoa; phylum Arthropoda; class Insecta; order Odonata; family Calopterygidae; genus Hetaerina; species Hetaerina titia. The sequence goes on along the minus strand of CM073777.1, from coordinate 12,405,302 downwards.
CCAACCCAACCCAACCCAACCCAACCAACCCAACCCAACCCAACCCAACCCAACCCAACCCAACCCAACCCAACCCAACCCAACCCAACCCAACCCAACCCAACCCACCCAACCCAACCCAACCCAACCCAACCCAACCCAACCCAACCCAACCCAACCCAACCCAACCCAACCCAACCCAACCCAACCCAACCCAACCCAACCCAACCCAACCCAACCCAACCCAACCCAACCCAACCCAACCCAACCCAACCCAACCCAACCCAACCCAACCCAACCCAACCCAACCCAACCCAACCAACCCAACCCAACCCAACCCAACCCAACCCAACCCAACCCAACCCAACCCAACCCAACCCACCCAACCCAACCCAACCCAACCCAACCCAACCCAACCCAACCCAACCCAACCCAACCCAACCCAACCCAACCCAACCCAACCCAACCCAACCCAACCCAACCCAACCCAACCCAACCCAACCCAACCCAACCCAACCCAACCCAACCCAACCCAACCCAACCCAACCCAACCCAACCAACCCAACCCAACCCAACCCAACCCAACCCAACCCAACCCAACCCAACCCAACCCAACCCAACCCAACCCAACCCAACCCAACCCAACCCAACCCAACCCAACCCAACCCAACCCAACCCAACCCAACCCAACCCAACCCAACCCAACCCAACCCAACCCAACCCAACCCAACCCAACCCAACCCCAACCCAACCCAACCCAACCCAACCCAACCCAACCCAACCCAACCCAACCCAACCCAACCCAACCCAACCCAACCCAACCCAACCCAACCCAACCCAACCCAACCCAACCCAACCCAACCCAACCCAACCCAACCCAACCCAACCCAACCCAACCCAACCCAACCCAACCCAACCCAACCCAACCCAACCCAACCCAACCCAACCCAACCCAACCCAACCCAACCCAACCCAACCCAACCCAACCCAACCAACCCAACCCAACCCAACCCAACCCAACCCAACCCAACCCAACCCAACCCAACCCAACCCAACCCAACCCAACCCAACCCAACCCAACCCAACCCAACCCAACCCAACCCAACCCAACCCAACCCAACCCAACCCAACCCAACCCAACCCAACCCAACCCAACCCAACCCAACCCAACCCAACCCAACCCAACCCAACCCAACCCAACCCAACCCAACCCAACCCAACCCAACCCAACCCAACCCAACCCAACCCAACCCCAACCCAACCCAACCCAACCCAACCCAACCCAACCCAACCCAACCCAACCCAACCCAACCCAACCCAACCCAACCCAACCCAACCCAACCCAACCCAACCCAACCCAACCCAACCCAACCAACCCAACCCAACCCAACCCAACCCAACCCAACCCAACCCAACCCAACCCAACCCAACCCAACCCAACCCAACCCAACCCAACCCAACCCAACCCAACCCACCCAACCCAACCCAACCCACCCAACCCAACCCAACCCAACCCAACCCAACCCAACCCAACCCAACCCAACCCAACCCAACCCAACCCAACCCAACCCAACCCAACCCAACCCAACCCAACCCAACCCAACCCAACCCAACCCAACCCAACCCAACCCAACCCAACCCAACCCAACCCAACCCAACCCAACCCAACCCAACCCAACCCAACCCAACCCAACCCAACCCAACCCAACCCAACCCAACCCAACCCAACCCAACCCAACCCAACCCAACCCAAACCCAACCCAACCCAACCCAACCCAACCCAACCCAACCCAACCCAACCCAACCCAACCCAACCCAACCCAACCCAACCCAACCCAACCCAACCCAACCAACCCAACCCAACCCAACCCAACCCAACCCAACCCAACCCAACCCAACCCAACCCAACCCAACCCAACCCAACCCAACCCAACCCAACCCAACCCAACCCAACCCAACCCAACCCAACCCAACCCAACCCAACCCAACCCAACCCAACCCAACCCAACCCAACCCAACCCAACCCAACCCAACCCAACCCAACCCAACCCAACCCAACCCAACCCAACCCAACCCAACCCAACCCAACCCAACCCAACCCAACCCAACCCAACCCAACCCAACCCAACCCAACCCAACCCAACCCAACCCAACCCAACCCAACCCAACCCAACCCAACCCAACCCAACCCAACCCAACCCAACCCAACCCAACCCAACCCAACCCAACCCAACCCAACCCAACCCAACCCAACCCAACCCAACCCAACCCAACCCAACCCAACCCAACCCAACCCAACCCCAACCCAACCCAACCCAACCCAACCCAACCCAACCCAACCCAACCCAACCCAACCCAACCCAACCCAACCCAACCCAACCCAACCCAACCCAACCCAACCAACCCAACCCAACCCAACCAACCCAACCCAACCCAACCCAACCCAACCCAACCCAACCCAACCCAACCCAACCCAACCCAACCCAACCCAACCCAACCCAACCCAACCCAACCCAACCCAACCCAACCCAACCCAACCCAACCCAACCCAACCCAACCCAACCCAACCCAACCCAACCCAACCCAACCCAACCCAACCCAACCCAACCCAACCCAACCCAACCCAACCCAACCCAACCCAACCCAACCCAACCCAACCCAACCCAACCCAACCCAACCCAACCCAACCCAACCCAACCCAACCCAACCCAACCCAACCCAACCCAACCCAACCCAACCCAACCCAACCCAACCCAACCCAACCCAACCCAACCCAACCCAACCCAACCCAACCCAACCCAACCCAACCCAACCCAACCCAACCCAACCCAACCCAACCCAACCCAACCCAACCCAACCCAACCCAACCCAACCCAACCCAACCCAACCCAACCCAACCCAACCCAACCCAACCCAACCCAACCCAACCCAACCCAACCCAACCCAACCCAACCCAACCCAACCCAACCCAACCCAACCCAACCCAACCCAACCCAACCCAACCCAACCCAACCCAACCCAACCCAACCCAACCCAACCCAACCCAACCCAACCCAACCCAACCCAACCCAACCCAACCCAACCCAACCCAACCCAACCCAACCCAACCCAACCCAACCCAACCCAACCCAACCCAACCCAACCCAACCCAACCCAACCCAACCCAACCCAACCCAACCCAACCCAACCCAACCCAACCCAACCCAACCCAACCCAACCCAACCCAACCCAACCCAACCCAACCCAACCCAACCCAACCCAACCCAACCCAACCCAACCCAACCCAACCCAACCCAACCCAACCCAACCCAACCCAACCCAACCCAACCCAACCCAACCCAACCCAACCCAACCCAACCCAACCCAACCCAACCCAACCCAACCCAACCCAACCCAACCCAACCCAACCCAACCCAACCCAACCCAACCCAACCCAACCCAACCCAACCCAACCCAACCCAACCCAACCCAACCCAACCCAACCCAACCCAACCCAACCCAACCCAACCCAACCCAACCCAACCCAACCCAACCCAACCCAACCCAACCAACCCAACCCAACCCAACCCAACCCAACCCAACCCAACCCAACCCAACCCAACCCAACCCAACCCAACCCAACCCAACCCAACCCAACCCAACCCAACCCAACCCAACCCAACCCAACCCAACCCAACCCAACCCAACCCAACCCAACCCAACCCAACCCAACCCAACCCAACCCAACCCAACCCAACCCAACCCAACCCAACCCAACCCAACCCAACCCAACCCAACCCAACCCAACCCAACCCAACCCAACCCAACCCAACCCAACCCAACCCAACCCAACCCAACCCAACCCAACCCAACCCAACCCAACCCAACCCAACCCAACCAACCCAACCCAACCCAACCCAACCCAACCCAACCCAACCCAACCCAACCCAACCCAACCCAACCAACCCAACCCAACCCAACCCAACCCAACCCAACCCAACCCAACCCAACCCAACCCAACCCAACCCAACCCAACCCAACCCAACCCAACCCAACCCAACCCAACCCAACCCAACCCAACCCAACCCAACCCAACCCAACCCAACCCAACCCAACCCAACCCAACCCAACCCAACCCAACCCAACCCAACCCAACCCAACCCAACCCAACCCAACCCAACCCAACCCAACCCAACCCAACCCAACCCAACCCAACCCAACCCAACCCAACCCAACCCAACCCAACCCAACCCAACCCAACCCAACCCAACCCAACCCAACCCAACCCAACCCAACCCAACCCAACCCAACCCAACCCAACCCAACCCAACCCAACCCAACCCAACCCAACCCAACCCAACCCAACCCAACCCAACCCAACCCAACCCAACCCAACCCAACCAACCCAACCCAACCCAACCCAACCCAACCCAACCCAACCCAACCCAACCCAACCCAACCCAACCCAACCCAACCCAACCCAACCCAACCCAACCCAACCCAACCCAACCCAACCCAACCCAACCCAACCCAACCCAACCCAACCCAACCCAACCCAACCCAACCCAACCCAACCCAACCCAACCCAACCCAACCCAACCCAACCCAACCCAACCCAACCCAACCCAACCCAACCCAACCCAACCCAACCCAACCCAACCCAACCCAACCCAACCCAACCCAACCCAACCCAACCCAACCCAACCCAACCCAACCCAACCCAACCCAACCCAACCCAACCCAACCCAACCCAACCCAACCCAACCCAACCCAACCCAACCCAACCCAACCCAACCCAACCCAACCCAACCCAACCCAACCCAACCCAACCCAACCCAACCCAACCCAACCCAACCCAACCCAACCCAACCCAACCCAACCCAACCCAACCCAACCCAACCCAACCCAACCCAACCCAACCCAACCCAACCCAACCCAACCCAACCCAACCCAACCCAACCCAACCCAACCCAACCCAACCCAACCCAACCCAACCCAACCCAACCCAACCCAACCCAACCCAACCCAACCCAACCCAACCCAACCCAACCCAACCCAACCCAACCCAACCCAACCCAACCCAACCCAACCCAACCCAACCCAACCCAACCCAACCCAACCCAACCCAACCCAACCCAACCCAACCCAACCCAACCCAACCCAACCCAACCCAACCCAACCCAACCCAACCCAACCCAACCCAACCCAACCCAACCCAACCCAACCCAACCCAACCCAACCCAACCCAACCCAACCCAACCCAACCCAACCCAACCCAACCCAACCCAACCCAACCCAACCCAACCCAACCCAACCCAACCCAACCCAACCCAACCCAACCCAACCCAACCCAACCCAACCCAACCCAACCCAACCCAACCCCAACCCAACCCAACCCAACCCAACCCAACCCAACCCAACCCAACCCAACCCAACCCAACCCAACCCAACCCAACCCAACCCAACCCAACCCAACCCAACCCAACCCAACCCAACCCAACCCAACCCAACCCAACCCAACCCAACCCAACCCAACCCAACCCAACCCAACCCAACCCAACCCAACCCAACCCAACCCAACCAACCCAACCCAACCCAACCCAACCCAACCCAACCCAACCCAACCCAACCCAACCCAACCCAACCCAACCCAACCCAACCCAACCCAACCCAACCCAACCCAACCCAACCCAACCCAACCCAACCCAACCCAACCCAACCCAACCCAACCCAACCCAACCCAACCCAACCCAACCCAACCCAACCCAACCCAACCCAACCCAACCCAACCCAACCCAACCCAACCCAACCCAACCCAACCCAACCCAACCCAACCCAACCCAACCCAACCCAACCCAACCCAACCCAACCCAACCCAACCCAACCCAACCCAACCCAACCCAACCCAACCCAACCCAACCCAACCCAACCCAACCCAACCCAACCCAACCCAACCCAACCCAACCCAACCCAACCCAACCCAACCCAACCCAACCCAACCCAACCCAACCCAACCCAACCCAACCCAACCCAACCCAACCCAACCCAACCCAACCCAACCCAACCCAACCCAACCCAACCCAACCCAACCCAACCCACCCAACCCAACCCAACCCAACCCAACCCAACCAACCCAACCCAACCCAACCCAACCCAACCCAACCCAACCCAACCCAACCCAACCCAACCCAACCAACCCAACCCAACCCAACCCAACCCAACCCAACCCAACCCAACCCAACCCAACCCAACCCAACCCAACCCAACCCAACCCAACCCAACCCAACCCAACCCAACCCAACCCAACCCAACCCAACCCAACCCAACCCAACCCAACCCAACCCAACCCAACCCAACCCAACCCAACCCAACCCAACCCAACCCAACCCAACCCAACCCAACCCAACCCAACCCAACCCAACCCAACCCAACCCAACCCAACCCAACCCAACCCAACCCAACCCAACCCAACCCAACCCAACCCAACCCAACCCAACCCAACCCAACCCAACCCAACCCAACCCAACCCAACCCAACCCAACCCAACCCAACCCAACCCAACCCAACCCAACCCAACCCAACCCAACCCAACCCAACCCAACCCAACCCAACCCAACCCAACCCAACCCAACCCAACCCAACCCAACCCAACCCAACCCAACCCAACCCAACCCAACCCAACCCAACCCAACCCAACCCAACCCAACCCAACCCAACCCAACCCAACCCAACCCAACCCAACCCAACCCAACCCAACCCAACCCAACCCAACCCAACCCAACCCAACCCAACCCAACCCAACCCAACCCAACCCAACCCAACCCAACCCAACCCAACCCAACCCAACCCAACCCAACCCAACCCAACCCAACCCAACCCAACCCAACCCAACCCAACCCAACCCAACCAACCCAACCCAACCCAACCCAACCCAACCCAACCCAACCCAACCCAACCCAACCCAACCCAACCCAACCCAACCCAACCCAACCCAACCCAACCCAACCCAACCCAACCCAACCCAACCCAACCCAACCCAACCCAACCCAACCCAACCCAACCCAACCCAACCCAACCCAACCCAACCCAACCCAACCCAACCCAACCCAACCCAACCCAACCCAACCCAACCCAACCCAACCCAACCCAACCCAACCCAACCCAACCCAACCCAACCCAACCCAACCCAACCCAACCCAACCCAACCCAACCCAACCCAACCCAACCCAACCCAACCCAACCCAACCCAACCCAACCCAACCCAACCCAACCCAACCCAACCCAACCCAACCCAACCCAACCCAACCCAACCCAACCCAACCCAACCCAACCCAACCCAACCCAACCCAACCCAACCCAACCCAACCCAACCCAACCCAACCCAACCCAACCCAACCCAACCCAACCCAACCCAACCCAACCCAACCCAACCCAACCCAACCCAACCCAACCCAACCCAACCCAACCCAACCCAACCCAACCCAACCCAACCCAACCCAACCCAACCCAACCCAACCCAACCCAACCCAACCCAACCCAACCCAACCCAACCCAACCCAACCCAACCCAACCCAACCCAACCCAACCCAACCCAACCCAACCCAACCCAACCCACCCAACCCAACCCAACCCAACCCAACCCAACCCAACCCAACCCAACCCAACCCAACCCAACCCAACCCAACCCAACCCAACCCAACCCAACCCAACCCAACCCAACCCAACCCAACCCAACCCAACCCAACCCAACCCAACCCAACCCAACCCAACCCAACCCAACCCAACCCAACCCAACCCAACCCAACCCAACCCAACCCAACCCAACCCACCCAACCCAACCCAACCCAACCCAACCCAACCCAACCAACCCAACCCAACCCAACCCAACCCAACCCAACCCAACCCAACCCAACCCAACCCAACCCAACCCAACCCAACCCAACCCAACCCAACCCAACCCAACCCAACCCAACCCAACCCAACCCAACCCAACCCAACCCAACCCAACCCAACCCAACCCAACCCAACCCAACCCAACCCAACCCAACCCAACCCAACCCAACCCAACCCAACCCAACCCAACCCAACCCAACCCAACCCAACCCAACCCAACCAACCCAACCCAACCCAACCCAACCCAACCCAACCCAACCCAACCCAACCCAACCCAACCCAACCCAACCCAACCCAACCCACCCAACCCAACCCAACCCAACCCAACCCAACCCAACCCAACCCAACCCAACCCAACCCAACCCAACCCAACCCAACCCAACCCAACCCAACCCAACCCAACCCAACCCAACCCAACCCAACCCAACCCAACCCAACCCAACCCAACCCAACCCAACCCAACCCAACCCAACCCAACCCAACCCAACCCAACCCAACCCAACCCAACCCAACCCAACCCAACCCAACCCAACCCAACCCAACCCAACCCAACCCAACCCAACCCAACCCAACCCAACCCAACCCAACCCAACCCAACCCAACCCAACCCAACCCAACCCAACCCAACCCAACCCAACCCAACCCAACCCAACCCAACCCAACCCAACCCAACCCAACCCAACCCAACCCAACCCAACCCAACCCAACCCAACCCAACCCAACCCAACCCAACCCAACCCAACCCAACCCAACCCAACCCAACCCAACCCAACCCAACCCAACCCAACCCAACCCAACCCAACCCAACCCAACCCAACCCAACCCAACCCAACCCAACCCAACCCAACCCAACCCAACCCAACCCAACCCAACCCAACCCAACCCAACCCAACCCAACCCAACCCAACCCAACCCAACCCAACCCAACCCAACCCAACCCAACCCAACCCAACCCAACCCAACCCAACCCAACCCAACCCAACCCAACCCAACCCAACCAACCCAACCCAACCCAACCCAACCCAACCCAACCCAACCCAACCCAACCCAACCCAACCCAACCCAACCCAACCCAACCCAACCCAACCCAACCCAACCCAACCCAACCCAACCCAACCCAACCCAACCCAACCCAACCCAACCCAACCCAACCCAACCCAACCCAAACCCAACCCAACCCAACCCAACCCAACCCAAACCCAACCCAAACCCAACCCAAACCCAACCCAAACCCAACCCAAACCCAACCCAACCCAACCCAAACCCAACCCAAACCCAACCCAACCCAACCCAAACCCAAACCCAGCCCAAACCCAACCCAACCCAACCCAACCCAGCCCAAACCCAGTCAAAACCCAACCCAAACCCAACCCAACCCAAACCCAACCCAGCCCAACCCAACCCAACCCAACCCAACCCAACCCAACCCAAACCCAGCCCAAACCCAACCCAAACCCAACCCAAACCCAACCCAGCCCAGCCCAGCCCAGCCCAACCCAAACCCAACCCAAACCCAACCCAAACCCAACCCAAACCCAACCCAAACCCAACCCAACCCAACCCAGCCTAGCCCAACCCAACCCAACCCAGCCCAGCCCAGCCCAGCCCAGCCCAGGAAGGAAGGAAATAACCGCGGAAGGCGCTGCCTTCGTCAACACAAGACTAGATTAAATTTACATTCCTCGCAAACTATCGCAGGGGCGTGAGACGGGAGGGGCGTCAAGCCACTACCCGAAAAAGGGAATGAAACCATTCACATAATACCCCGCAAGCCGCCGCAAGGGCGTATGGCGTATTAGGTCAGGCCCCGTAAAAGGGAACAAAACCACATTTAACAAACATATACATGCAAAACCCATGCCCACTGTGACGCATACACTCACGCAAAAATCCTTTTCATACATATATCTAGATGTTAATACGTATCCTCTAGATGTTTACATGAAGGTATATTTAATGTAATGTGTGTAGAATGAAAGCAGGTTGATATGTATTTTCATGCGGGTAAATAGATAGGATTTTTGCATGGATGCATGAACCACTGTGGATTTTTATTTGCGCGTATGTGCTGGGTTTGAATTCCGTTTTTTCCCTTCTGCAGGTGTTCGTTTCGTGGAAAACTTACGATAAAACGAAAAGCGTCACTGAAATGCTTAAGGAGTTGGGGTGGGAATCATTGGAAAGAAGACGACTTAATGCCAGGTTAAACTTACTAAATAAATTCAGATCCGCACATGTTTCAGGGCCGAGAGCTCGTAAATTATTTGCCCTCCAACATACATTTGTCGCTTGGATCATGTATAGAAAATTCGGGAAATAGATGCCAGAACAAGCAGACTCAAGGACTCCTTCTTCTCACGGACAATACGGGAAAACAACTGTAGGGTCACACTCGGAGATAACAAAAATGCCACTTTCCACCCTCGGCGTCTAGGTAACAATTAGTTAAACTCAATTGCATGCACTTTCACTAACCTCCTGTGTGTTGTGTCAAAACCCTTCCCGCATGACCTCATTGGAATGCCATTAAGTAATGTAGTGCTCTTTACAGTGTTGTTCTTCTGTTTTTGGTACCCTAAATTTCCCCTTCCATCCCTTGTCCCTCTCCATGGGTGTGCCCTCCTCCCCCCTCCGCAGCGTTGGGCCAGATTCCTCACCTTGGGTGGGTGAGAGTTTTGTGTGGAACGTTCCTGTGGTGGTAGTGTTTCCCCTGGCTACTTGCTATAAGCTAGCTTGCACGTTCATGATAAATTTCTTACTGCATTCTGGGGTACAATTGTTTGTTGGTGTTAAGCGTATGTACTTGCATGCTTGTGGAGTGAAGGGAGGTAGATGTGTGTTTGCATGCGCGTGGAATGATGGGATGTTACGATGAGTGTGTGCACTGTTGTGGATTGGGATTTGCATGTGTGTGTTGGTTTTGAATACGGTATTTCTTCTTTCCTTTTTTGGGTGATCAACACGATCAGTTCCAACACAGAATTAATATTAGAAACTAGAGTAATTGGATTGGACATCTGAATGTGGGAAATTTGGGAAAAGTCAGAACTGAGTCCTGACTGTTCAATTTCCCACATTGGAATGGTTTTTGAAACTTATATTCGTTTTTTTAATTAGCTTCCATTGACATATTTTTAAATACACTTTTATCTGCAATGCCGTAACAAACGAGTTTCAAATGGTAATAAATGATTTTCAAACTTCTATACAATGCATGTAATTTGGTTCTAATCTTATCAATGTCTTTTTGGAACAAAAAGAGGACGTTGAGAAAATATTCTAATTCAGTAAATTGGAGATTAATAATTGAAAAAATTCGTAAACTAATATTTTTAATAACCCTTTCATTTGGTAGAACATCGCTGCTTCCTCCGCTGAAATTTTGGGGGAGACCCGTAAAAATACAACCCCACCCAACCTCGACGAGGTTGGGTGGGGTTGTCTTAACTTCGCAAAGTGGTGGTGCACTAGTTCCTTTAGCTCTAACCCCTTCCACTATCCTTCTCCCGTCTCCTCCACTCCTGAGAATGCTCCGTCACACTCGTCTTTTTGCCTATAACGTTACGACGTGTTCGATGTCGGAGCATCGTCCACTTCATTCGCAGGTGTTCGGCACTGCCTCACCGCAAGCGTGCTTTGTTTTTGCCCTTCGTAATGAATGACGGCTCGGTGACCCGCGACCGGAATATAAGATGGAATCGCGGTTTTTAAGGTACATCTTAACAGTCCCTGTTGCGGTTCAAATTGGGCATAGCCCGGGCCCTATCCACTAAGTCACCTAGTACAACACCACCACGTATATTTTTCCGTACTTGCCAAGTACCGTCTCCACCTCGAATCTGGGCATCTCAGGGGGAAGGGCCACCACCTTTACGAACACACGGCCCTGCTTGAGTCAAAGATCGCACTGCCCCGCTTGTCGCCTTGCTGTTGAGTAGTCGAGTGGGCCTCTTGAGTGCTAGTGTGCGTCATTGGTCTGTGCTCGTCCTTCGTGGATAGTCACAGAGTGTGTGCTTGTAATACGAGGGTCATCCGGAAAGTAGTATCCGTTCGTGAAATAAAGACACAAAAGTAAATATTAACAAACATAAAAAATGTTATTTGAAAGAGGATACTTTAAACTACTTCTCAACATAATCTCCAAGCAAATTAAGGCATTTGTCATAACGTGTGAAAGTTTCTGTATTCCTGCTGCATAGTCCTTCGCCGCCAGCTCATTGAGATACAGGGTCACTCCTTCTTTAAGTTCTTCATCGCTGTCAAATCTTTTTCCTGCCAAAAAGTCTTTAAGCTTTGTAAAGAGATGAAAATCTGAAGGGGCCAAGTCCGGGCTATACGGTGGATGGTCGAAAGTTTCCCAGTTGAATTGCTGCAAAAGTTTTTGTGTTATCCCAGCTGCATGAGGCCTGGCATTGTCATGAACGAGAATGACACCAGTAGACAATAGACCTCGCCGCCGATTTTGTATTTCCCGCCGTAATTTCTTTAATGTTTCACAATACGCATTGGCATTAATAGTGTCTCCACGGGCCATAAAATCAATAAGCAATACACCTCGTCGATCCCAGAAAATGGTTGCCATGAGTTTCCTGGTGGACAGAACTGTCTTGAATTTTTTTGGTTTGTTCGGTGAATGAGCATGATGCCACTCCATTGACTGTCGTTTACTCTCAGGTGATGCATAACAAACCCATGTTTCGTCACCAGTAATTATGCGAGTCAAGAAAGAGTCTCCTTCATCAGAATAACGTCCCAAAAACGTCAGTGCTGCAGCCATACGCTTGGTTTTGTGCTCATCTGTAAGCATGCGAGGGACCCATCTTGCACAAATTTTTGCATAATGCAGATGGTGTTTAACAATTTCATGAACAATTGTTCGAGAAACATTGGGAAAATGCTCACAGATGTCATCAATTGTGACGCGCCGATCGTTCCTCACGAATTCGTCAACTGAGCTCACCAGTTGGTCTGTAATGACAGACGGTCTCCCCGAACGCTCATCGTCGTGTGTGTTCCCCCTCCCCATGTTGAAGTTGCGACACCACCGCCGAACAGACGACTCGTCCATTACATTGTCTCCATACACCTCCTTTAATTGGCGATGAATATCACATGGGCGAACGTTTCTTGCATTGAGGAATTTAATCACTGCCCTCACTTCACAACTGGCGGCGTTCTCAATTTTTTTAAACATTGTAAACAATCACAGAAACAACACAGGCAATGCTAGCGTCACGCAACTTGGCTCAGAGAAGGCAGACAAGCCACTGAAGCTATCTGACCTCGCCCAGCGGCTACTCGCGTCGTCAGCACTTCATGCGGCACGAACGGGTACTACTTTCCGGATGACCCTCGTACATCCTGGTATCCTTAACGGGGTCTTCCTTACAGCCTCGTGAAGGATTACATTTCCACCTGGAATCTTTAACGAGGTCTCACAGCTTCGTGAAGGATTCCAGACAGGATAGTGTGTGTGTGGCTGTGTGTGGTCCCTGGCGTGGATTGATTTCCGGTAAACCACCACAGAGGGTATTCTTGGTCGAGAGGTTGTGGTTGGTCCCTTACGCGGTTCCCGCGAATGCCAACACAACAATTTGGTCTGACGAGAGTTGCGACTGTTTTTTACGGCCATTGGAGTTTTCCCCCTTATTATTTTAACCTAGATGCCGTAGAGATCTTGATTTCTTGCTACATTATGGCTTTCCAGTCATTTGAGCTTAACAAATACCATCAATTGAAAACTAAAATAGGGAAAATCCTATAGGGAAAAATAGGGAAGACATCCGTTTTTTGAAGTGTTGCAAACGTAACAATATTTACCCGAATTTCATTAATTCACTTGCTCTCTATCGAAAGAGAAATCCAGATATTGACGAAGCGTTACGACGCAAAGCCCTCCACTCCGAAATAGTATCTCTCTACGCTAAACGTTACCTGGAACTACAAGCTTGCAGTTTGCATTTTAAACTGACTCGGAAATTATCTAACGACGATTTTCTAGACTGGTTAGAAATTGACAGGAGAATCCATACCGTAGTTCTCAAGAAACGAGAACAGAAAGCCCGCAGCATCAACCGTAAATTGGTAAAACTTATTTGTGAGCCCAAAGCTCCTCCTTTCTCTGACAACAAGGGATTCCCCAATGTTTGCAGCTTGTCTAATGAAACATTTTCACAACAAGAGTTGAAATTACTCAATCATGGTTTAAACTTTAGTATATAGCCGTAAAATGTCCCCTTGGATGATTTAATTGCTCATATAGAAGGATCTCTGTATCCATTTGACATTCCCACTAAAGATTTTGTATGGAAAGCTTGTGAAAATCAGATTAAAAATAACCTCAACACCCGGTCTTCCAACGCAAACTGTACTCACAGAATTTAAATCACATGGTGTCTCCTTTAAAAAGGAAAAATTGTTTCTACATGAAAGCAGACAAAGGTAACCTCTGCGTCATTTTGAATAAAGTAGATTATTTTGATAAAGTAAACAACTTAATATCATCTGGACCATATGTTGAAGTAAAAAAGAATCCCCTTAATAAACTTGTAACTCAAGTTAAAAATGTGCTTAACGATTGCCCATTCCTCATTGATAAAAGAATTAAATTTAAACTCTCAGTGTCAAATCCAATTTTACCAAGACTATATCGCTTACCTAAAGTTCATAAAGCTGGTTTCCCCATGAGACCTATAGTTTCAGGCATAGATTCGCCCACATACCTAATATCTAAAGGGCTGGTCTTTGAATTTAACAAATTGGATTTCCCTAGCCCCCATTCCCTAAAAAAGACCATAGCTTTCGTAAACAATACCAAAAGTCACATTTTCAGTCAAGGGGAAGTCATGGTATCTTTCGATGTTTCAAACCTATTCCCATTAGACATGGAAATCAACTCGCTAAAAGTGTGGTTAACGTCAATACAACTAGATCCTTAATTAATTGACGAATATATCAGACTAACTAACCGTGTCATGAACCAAAACTTTTTTCAATTCCAAGATAAGTTTTATCAACCAGAATACGGTGATGGGAAACCCCCTTTCCCCATTCATAGCAAACGTATTTATGACCCACTTTGAGACGGAGTTCAAAAATAAATTCAGTTATTTCCCTTCCGTTTTTGTTAGATACGGGGACGATATTTTTGCAATTTTCGACACCACGAAATATAACATAGAGCAGTTCATCAATGACTTAAATAGCATTTTTCCCATCGATTAAATTTACATACGAACTAGAAAAGAATAACCAACTCCCATTCCTTGATCTGCTATAAAGCCAGCAGCTATATAAAGATTCCACACAGCACTAACGAGTCGTAAGTTCAGTATTTCGTGACCGAAAGTTAAAAATTCTGAATTCTGGTAGCTAAAAAGAAGTTAAAAAAACTGGAATTCTAATAAATTGAAATGAAGGAAAAAATATAAAAATGGAAAGTAGAAAATTTACAATTCTGCAACTCTAGGCTATTTATCGCTTGGCGAAACTTAAAATTTCTGCATGTCGAATTTTATAGTAACGGCTGGGCTTCGGCTCTTTCCCATATGCTTCAAATAATATAAGTATAGTGAGAGTGCTCGTATTCAAATACCGTATCAATTTCAGTGGAATTTCAAGAAACTGCGGGAGATGCCGCAACAGTACCTTTTAACGGAGTCATCCGCTAACATGTATTTCAATGCAACAATTTCAGTGAACATTCAGACGGTGGATGACGACATAAGGCGGTCTTCCCTTGAAGAACGAGAAACCAGATCGTGTTGGGAATCGCCGAATGAAGAATGAACCGCGGAGGAACAAAAAGGTAAGGGTGCGGGGTATAAGCACCGTTCGGAACCGGCAAGATTAAGAAACGAAGGTAACGAGTTTTACGATGTTACTTTTTCGTGGTTTCTTACGGGTATTTGTTAACCACCAAATCTCGTTCTCGGATGCTTCGCACGGGTATATTCGGCTTTACTCTAGATTCTCACTCGTTTGTTATTCTTCATTTTCACAACTTTTCATTCATTCATAGTGCACCAAAATTTAAATTTAATGGCGGTGAGGTTCCTTTTACTTGCATTAATTGGGTTAATATTACCTAAGCCGGAGACTAATGAATTTACGAGGATGAAGTGGAATCCAGAAGTAATGGCGGCATTGAATCAGTGGATGATTCACATCACAATCTTATTTAATTGTGATAAAGCAATTGCAAACCACATCATTAGCACTTAAGTAGCAACAAACGGTTCAAAGTTAGTTAACCAAATATACACCAAAAGCTTAAGAAATGGAAATTTTAACGACCGTTCATTTTTAAAATGGCTGGGAGGCCTACTTATCACCATAGATCAATTAAACGGATGGATCTATCTTTATTTTTAGGCCTGCCTCCTGGGTACACAACTAAAGCACGAATTTATAGTATTGTTAACATTGCGAAGGAACTGTTGTTTCGATATTATTATAAAAATATTGACACAGATAATCGCAGGTTTGTAACACACAGTAAAAATCTTGGGCAAAAACTGCTGCAAAATGTAATTTTAGACTTCATCAACTATAAGGGGATAATTGCGCCATTTGTGTAAATCTAGCAGTACATACGGTCTTGCACATTCGAAAATTTCTAGTCGCCTCTTTTTTAATTTGAAGAAATAATTTCTTTTCGGAAGTATTGTTATCAAAAAGTTGTGCAGGAGGGACTCGTTATGCAGCCATATGCAGTCGCTCTTCTAAATCTGTTGGGTATCAAACCTAGATGACTTTGACGTTTTTATAAATCAAACCACTTTGCATTTCCACATAAAAATCTTATCATAACGACCCATGTTCCGTTATAATGTAAAATCATCGGGTCACAATACAAGTCGAACAGTATATATACATATCTCTGGGCAGAGGGGAAGAGGAGGTAGGAAATATTGGTTGAGCTAGGAAGATGGGGGCTAAAAGTCTATGGTTTGAGGCAGAGGAGGAGGATTTGTAATATTAACAAATTAGCAATAATTGGAAAATTAGATTAGATAAAAACCAATTATTATAGAGTGGAAGGAAAGGGTCAATACAATGTTGCCAAAAGCCCACCTGGCATCGGATTAGTTGGCAGAGGATTAGGGAAATGATTACTGTGAAGAGGGAGAACGGCACTTGGTAATTAGTCATGTGAGTCAGTAGCGGGCTGGGAGACGTCGCTCTGCAAGCAACGGATAGAATGTTTCTCGTAGAGATTAAATCAAAACCGACGAATTTGGTCATTGTTCAGGTATGCAAGCCACCAAGCAACCATAAGGAGGAAGAAGTGGATAGGATATACGATTAGTCAAGCGGACATAATCGCGGGGAAACATTTGATAGCGATGAGGGATTGGAATTCCACGGTAGGCGAAGGAAGAGATGGCGATGAGGTGGGGGACTATGGGTTAGGCACGAGGAATGAACGCGGGGAGAAAGCTGTTGAATTCCACAGGAGACGAGTTAGTCATCATTAACAAATGGTTTAGACACCACAAAAGTCGTAGAAATACTTTGAAAATACCATATGACTCAGAAAGGCATAAGTGATATTATATGCTGGTTAAGCAAAGGTTTAGGAAAAGTGTGATAAATGCACACAGTTTCCCGGGAGCGGATGGGTACTCTGACCACAGGTTTGGTGTTATGAAATGTAACGTCCATTTTAAAAAGATGAGGCAGGGGCGGTGGGTTATGAAATGGAATTTAGAAGCATTAAATGAATTAACGAGGAAGGAGTATTAGCAGGCTGTAGAGAAAATGATGGATGATGGTAAAGCACTGAGTACTATCGAAGAAAAATGGGAATGTATCAAGCAAGGGATATGGGAAGCCGCAAAACATAGGGACCGTTTACGGGAAAAGGATAAGGAAACCATGGGTAGCGGATAGGATGATTCCAATGATGGAGGAGAGAAGAAGATGGGAAAATGTAAGAACAGAGTTAGGCAAAATGAAGTACATAGAGTTAATCAATAAATTGGGACGGGCCACAAATAAAACAAAAGAATCATGGTGGAAAACGCAGTGCGCGGATATGGAAAGTTTACTGAGAAAGGGTGAAATTCGTGTGCTTTACAGCAAGGTAAAATTAATATGGGGACGTAAGAAGGGAAGATTTTTGCTAACAATTAAAGATAAGTGGCTTAAGATAATAGTTGATACGGAAATGATGCAAGAGAGATTGAAGGAATATATGGAAACACTGTATGGTAGAGAACTTAGACGGAGGACACTACTCAGACCTGGCGGATGAGTGTGTTGGAATGGTGAAATGAGTAAAGGAGGAGGTGGGGGATAAGTTTTGTGGGGTGGGGTTCTTTCAGGGTGATTTATCCGATGGCTTCGCACGTGGGAGAGGAAATAAGCGAAGGGGTGGGAGTGATTTCAATGAGTGTGACAGCATTCCACCATGGCAAACGAAGCGACTGATTATGGTTCAAGCCGAGTCCCAAGTTGCTGCCCTTCAAAGCAGAGTGAGTTGGGGTTGCTGTACTTAAATTTGACACAAGGCTATTGTGGGACGGCATGGTGGGGCATTTCACTAACTCTCTTTATTTTGGACAAGGGCGGGGTGGCCCGTGCCGAGAGTATTTCTTACGAAGGAAGCCTTTACAGACAAAGTTGAGAATGTAGGATGGATTTCTATCTCGATAGCGAGTGTGGTCTGCGTGTGAGGTTATATTGCCTGTATGAGCGAGTGCATGTTGGAGCGAATGTTATTTTTATTTATGGGGTGGGGACAGAGAGAGGCTAGAAGGAGGGAAATGCGCAGCGGAGACTTCGCGGTGGAAATTCGGAAGCAGGATGAGTTCGTACACATTCATACCGTACGTTAGCCATTTGATTTAACATCGGGAGAGATATCGCCCGTGGAAAGAACACCTACGACCAAGCAAACATACAAAATGCACTTTTTTATGTGCGCTCATATAAGACGTTCAACATCTCGTTTGCTAAATCCAACGATCATATTTCTTAAAAGTATTATTTCCAGCAAAAAAAATCTTGACTTACATGGTTAATTTTGATACAAAATATTAGCTTACACATTACCCAAACAAGCCGCCGCAAGGGCATTCAGCATAGTGTGTTAGGTCACCAGTCATCCATTCATAATCCCAATAATTTACCTCTGCACAAACACTAGTTAGATCATGCAGTCGAAAAATGTTAACCACACGAAAGAAAGTACTGATATCCAACAGTACTCAATAACAGGATACGTGTATTCAAATCTTGCTGTAGAACTGTTAAAAAGATGGGTCAATAAAAAGACAGGATAACATGAAGGATACTGACAAATATATGCAGTACCAATTCTAATTATCTTAAAATACTACGTGATTGTTATTGTATCTATTTAGATCTCCAATGATACGTGGGAAGAAAAGACATTTTATATTTATCCATTCTACTATCTCTCTCCCTGAGTATACGTACGTGATCTGATCTACCATAGTAATTCAGGGCCTGTAATATGCTTTTCGTATTCACAGATAAGTGACCTGCTTCAAATGCACACAGGAATGATAACTTTTTTTAAACCCACGATCAACTAGTGCATCCCATCCTAATTCTTCCAATAGTTTCGTGATTGATGATGAACGATAATATCATAAAGCAGATATCAGATATCGTTTCACTCAATGTATTCGCTTCTGAGTGGTTGCTCCGAAGAAATTTCAGGGATAGAATACCAACTCGCCGACGCATACATATGACTCATTAAATGATGAACATCACACAGGGTAGGGAAGAATGTGGGTGAAAGTATTTCTCTCTCTCTCTCTCTCCTTATGCGAGGGTAGATTGACAGTCTCTCGGAATTCTCACCAGTTGTCACCGTCACGATTTGCCCGCGTAGTGTCTTCATTCAGTTTGTCTTTTCTTAATTAAGCAGTCTTTCGGCAATTTAATTAATACATTTATAAAAATCGCCGATTTGCGAACATTTTTTGGTTTTCAATTCATTCCACAGGTCAGCATAGGTCAAAATATTCGATGAGATGTAATCTATTCATTAGTTTTATCTTAAATCCTTCTCATCTGATATATCTCCTTATCTTTCTTTAAATGATTGTGGCTATAAAATCAAATATGTATATATTTTGTATTTTATATTGTGCGTATTATGCCATTTAGGTAGTGAATACCTGATTAGTCGAGATCAATCTGTCAGAAAATCCCTCCCCTTGATCCTCTCTAAGGTGAGTAGTGGAATATGTTTTCCATGATGTATCTCGAGAAAACACACCTTCTTCAAACAAATGTTATGGCCTATCCTCCGTGTAAGAACTATAAAACTTCACGGAGGAATATTCACCACTGCTACTACTAAACTGCCAATGAATCCTTACACTTATATTTATCTTAAAATAGGGTCCAAGGATTTTGATTAAAAACGATACAGCTATCATTTTTGAACCTTAGTTAATAATTTTTCTAAATCTTGTCTTGTACATTCCTAATGTAGTTAGGTATTGCAATTCACTTCTTAATCGTTGAATTACGAACATCTCATAATAATTAAACAGGTAAAGGATTTAAATATACAAGGAACATAGCTACGGTCGGGAATCAATGTAAACATAAAAATGCCGAGACCGTAACCTTGATGACAACAGGTGTTTCAAGTTTACGTTCTCGGCATTTTTTTGTTTACACAGATAAAGCATTTTTATTCCTGGATTACAGGACAGACATGCCGCATAGGAAGAGGTTGATTTTATTGATTATTTTTTGTCAAAAGAAATCTCAAAATTAGCACAGTAAAGAGACTCAGTTGACTTATTTAATGTTTAGTTAAATCTTTGCGCGCAACAGTCTTAACTCTTCCTTGCTTAAAACGTCTCCATATGCCTGCTATAAGGAGATCATTTCATCATAATTCCTAATAATCTAATTTAATGATGTTTTACATTATTCAGTTTCGGCTAACATAATTTAATTGCCACATAGGTTTTAAAAATTAACCGATTAACCGATAAAAATTCGGTCCCCAACTGACTAGTACAAAATTTAATACAATCCCTTATCTTTATCTAGGCAACCTTTTAATTCCAGTGGTATAGGAAATAAAAATTAACTACCGCTATGATCAAAATTCAAATGTTAGAAAATTAATGTCCTCCGAAAATAAGGAAACGAGATTTACATTAAAAAATGCTTTCACTTAAAACTTCACTTTTCTTTCAATTCACTTTCACATGCCAGCGATTGGTTTACTGTTTAAAACTTTTGATAAGGTTATCCATCCGTTTTCCAATTATTGAAATAGAATTTATTGATATTGGAAATAACAAAAGACAGTCATTGACAACCTAATCCAAATTTTTCACTGCAGTAATTCTTGCCAGAAGAGTATTCTTGGTGTCTCAACAAGTACTTTTATTTTTCGTTTCACTCCATGGAAATTCGGAACATTCATTCGCATTTATCAGTCAAATCTTTCTCTGGAAGTATTAATCCAACAAAGTCTGTCACGGAATAACGACCTCATCAGATGTAGCGACTAAATATCCAATTTCTCTTTATCCTTCAAATGAAAAGCGTGTGTGTTGCATTCAATGTAATTTCAAAATTTATGTATGTAAGGACCTATGTTGTTACCCGACCATCATTCATACTTCTGTAAGAATAGTGACTAAAGCCCTGAGTCCACCTTATTTTGAAATCGATTCTCCATGTTCAAATCTTCTTCTAAATATATTCCAAGTAAGGATAGACATCCCGTTGGCGTCATGCACCATTGCATACGACTGGATGGACGATTTACTAAGGCGAAATAAATTCTCATTTCCCAGAGATTTGATTGTCGAGTGCTCTCTCTATCGTTGCTTATGACGAAATGAACAATTTTGCATTTTCAACGGAATCCTTTAATAAAATACTTCAATTAAATTCATCAAGCCTGTACTTTATACATTCATTGCACTCGAGACTGGCAATATTGAACAGTGTATAATTTAGCGCTAACATTAGGTAAAAGAAAACTTAATGGATATTTTCGTAGGAATGACGTACCTTCGGGTTCTGGGTGGAATCATCTTTGAAAGTCTATGAAAGCAAGATAGATCGACAGTGACTTTTGAGTGTCTTCCGCGGCAGAGTTGATATGTGTCCATAATAATTATATTGATTAAATATTTCGCATATCAACACAATCTTATATATTGTTTTATTCAGAAGATATCAAATTATTCAAAAAAAATCTAGTTAACCTATGGTGGTTATCGTATTCTGCCAAAAACTCCATTGTTAATTATTTAAAATGCTAAAAAAATAGTTAATAAATGCTCCGCGGAAATTCGTAGCAGATTTTCAAAATTGTTTTATTTTATCGCTTTCAAATATTTGAATTTTTCGAGACCAAAGAAGTCACTCCATGAAATAACTACTATTCACATTACATATTCAAATACAATCCAGATGCTGTAAATAAAGGTGCTCTGCGTAAATCATAAAACGATTAGCTAAACTAAAAAATCAAGTGGCTAGAAAGGTCTTTCTTAATACTTCGTCCTGCGAACTTTGACAAACTGTACTTTTTCCCGAAGCATAAAAAAAGATCATGGATACTTACTGTACATTTGTTACAAAGTTTGATATTTTGCAAAAACTCTAAAACGATAGTAAAAACGTCAAAATGGCTACATTGAATAACAAGTTCTTAAAAGGACCCTTTAAAAAAAATAATGAAGAGAATCGCACGGTAAATAAGCGAGATATGGCCGCTCAAAAAAGTCGATATCCCCCAAGAATATTTTTTTTAAAAACTCCGAAACGCATAGAGATGATATAGCGAAATTTTAAATGTATATAGACCTAAATCCTATCTTGCTAAAACATTAAAAAGAAGAAAATCGCTTTGTAAATAACAGAGATATCGCAGTTTTAAGTCAAAATTCGATACTTTTGCAATAAAACTAAAACGGTAGTAAAAACGTGAAAATGGGTGCATTGAATAACAAGTTATTAAAAAACCCTCTAAACAAAGCATAAATGAAGAGAATCGCACGGTAAATAAGCGAGATATGGCCGCTAAAAAAAGTCGATATCTCCAAAGAATGTTTTTTTAATAGTTCAAAAACGCATAAAGATATAATAGGGAAATTTTAATTGTATATAAACCTTACTCCGATCTGTCAAAAAAATCAAAAAGAAGAAAATCGCTTTGTAAATAAGAGATATATCGCAGTTTTACTTTAAAATTCGATACTTTTGCATTAACTCTTACAGGGTAGTACATACGTCAAAATGGCTAAATAGAATAGCAAGTTTTTAAAAAAACCCTTTAAACAAAGCATAAATGAAGAGAATCGCACGGTAAATAAGCGAGATATGGCAGCTCAAAAATGTCGATATCTCCTAAGAATGTTTTTTTAATAACTCCGAAACGGATAAAGATATAAGAGCAAAATTTGAAATGTGGATATACCTTAGTACGGTCATGCATTAAAATCAAAAAGAAGTAAATCGCTTGATAAATAAGAGAGATATCGCAATTTTTATTCAAAATTCGATACTTTTGCAATAACTCTAAAACGGTAGTTTATACGTCAAAATGGCTATATTAAATAACAAGTTCTTAAAATACCTTTTAAACAAAGCATAAATGAAAAGAAACGCACGGTAAATAAGCGAGATATGGCCGCTCAAAAAAGTCGATCTTCTTCAAGAAATTTTTTTTAAACTCCGAAACGCATTAAGATATAATACTGAAAATTTCAATGTATATAAACCTTCCTCCGATCTTGCAAAAAAAAATTAAAAAGAAGAAAATCGCTTGGTAAATAAAAGAGATATCGCAGTTTAAATTTGAAATTCGATACTTTTGCAATAACTCTTACACGGTAGTAGATACATCAAAATGGCTATATTGAATAACAAGTTTTTATAAAAACCCTTTAAACAAAGCATAAATGAAGAGAATCGCAAGGAAAATAGGCGAAATATTGCCGCTCAAAAAAGTCCATATCCCCCAAGAGTGTTTTTTAATAACTCCAAAACGGATAGAGATATAATAGCAAAATATTGAATGTATATGGACCTTAGTTCGATCATGCAAAAAAATTAATTAGAAGAAAATCTCATAATAAATAAGAGAGATATCGCAGTTTTTAGTCAAAATTTGATACTTTTACAATAACTCTAAAAGGGTAGTAAAAACGTCAAAATGGCTTCATTGAATAACAAGTTCTTAAAAGGACCCTTTAAAAAAGCATAAATGAAGAGAATCGCACGGTAAATAAGCGAGATATGGCCGCTAAAAAAAGTCGATATCCCCCAAGAATATTTTTTTAATAGCAAAAATTTGAATGTATATAGACCTTTTACGATCTTGCAAAAATAATAAAAAGAAGATAATCGCTTGGTAAATAGGAGAGATATCGCAATTTTTATTCAAAATTCGATATTTTGCAATAACTCTTACACGGTAGTAGATACGTCAAAATGGCTATATTGAATAACAAGTTTTTAAAGAAACCCTTCCAACAAAGCATAAATGAAGAGAATCGCCAAGAAAATAAGCGAGATATGGCCGCTGAAAAAAGTCGATATCCCCCAAGATTGTTTTTTGATAACTCCGAAACGGATAAAGTCATAATTGCGAAATTTTGAATGTATATAGACCTTAGTTCAGTCTTGCAAAAAAATGAATAAGAAGAAAATCTTTTAAGAAATAAGAGAATTATCGCAGTTTTTAGTCAAAATTTCATACTTTTGCAATAATTCTAAAACGTAGTAGAAACGTCAAAATGACTATATTGAATAACAGGTTCTAAAAAGACCCTTTCAACCAAGCATATATTAAGAGAATCGCACCGTAAATAAGCGAGAAATGGCAGCTCAAAAATGTCGGTATCACCTAAGAATATTTTTTAATAACTCCGAAACGCATTAAGATATAATAAAGACATTTTGAATGTATATAAACCTTCCTCCGATCTTACATAAAAATTAAAAAGAAGAAAATCGCTTGGTAAATAATAGAGATATCGCAGTTTATTCAAAATGCGATACTTTTGCAATAACTCTAAAACGGTAGTTGATACGTCAAAATGGCTGTATTTAATAACAAGTGCTTAAAAAGACCCTTTAAACAAAGCATAAATGAAGGGAATCTCACGGTAAATAAGCGAGATATGTCCGCTCAAAAAAGTCGATATCCCCAAAGAATGTTAATTTAATAACTACGAAACGGATGGAGATGTATTAGCGAAATTTTGAATGTATCTTGAAAAAATTAAAAAGAAGAAAATCGCTTGGTAAATAAGTGATATATGGCAGTTTTACTTTAAAATTCGATACTTTTGCATTAACTCTTACAGGGTAGTAGATACGTCAAAATGGCTATATTGAATAACAAGTTTTTAAAAACACCCTTTAAACAAAGCATAAATGAAGAGAATCGCACGGTAAATAAGCGAGATATGGCAGCTCAAAAATGTCGATATCTCCTAAGAATGTTTTCTTAAAAACTCCGAAACGCATAAAGATATGATAGCGAAATTTTTAATGTATATAGACCTTAATCCGGTCTTGCAAAACAATTAAAAAGAAGAACATCGCTTTGTAAATAAGAGAGATATCGCAGTTTTTAGTCAACATTTTGATAGTTTTGCAATATCTCTTAAACGGTAGTAGACACGTCAAAATGGCTATTCAATAACAAGTTCTAAAAAAGATCCTTAAATCAAATATAATTGAAAAGAATCGCACGGTAAATAAGCGAGATATGGTCTGTCAAAAAAATTTCTATCTGCCATGAATTTTATTTAATAACTCCGAAACGGATAGAGATATAATAGCAAAATTTCGAATGTATATGGACCTTAGTTCCATCATGCAAAAAAAATCAACAAGAAGAAAATCTCATAATAAATAAGAGAGATATCGCAGATTTTAGTCAAAATTTGATACTTTTACAAACTCTGTACAACGGTAGTAGAAACGTCAAATGACTATATTGAATAACAGGTTCTAAAAAGACCCTTTAACCAAAGCATATATGAAGGGAATCGCACGTTAAATAAGCGAGATATGGCAGCTCAAAAATGTCGATATCTCCTAAGAATATTTTTTTAATAACTCTGAAACGGATAGAGATATAATAGCAGAATTTTGAATGCATATAGACCTTAGTTCAGTCTTGCAAAAAAATGAATAAGAAGAAAATCTTTTAAGAAATAAGGGAGATATCGCAGTTTTTAGTCAAAATTTCATACTTTTGCAATAATTCTAAAACGGTAGTAGAAACGTCAAAATGGCTATATTTCGTCACAAGGTCTTAGAAAAATCCTTTAAACAAAGCATAAATGAAGAGAACCGCACGGTAAATAAGCGAGATATGGCCGCTTAAAAAGTCGATATTCCGCAAGAATTTTTTTTTAAACTCCGAAACGCATAAAGATATAATTGCAAAATTTTGAATTTATATAAACCTTAATCCGCTCTTGCAAAAAACTCAAAAAGAAGGAAATCGCTTATTAAATAAGAGAAATCTCGCAATTTTTTCAAAATTCGATACTTTTGCAATAACTTTAAACGTTAGTTGATACGTCAAAATGGCTATATTAAATAACGAGTTCTTAAAAGACCCTTTAAACAAAGCATAAATGAAGAGAATCGCACGGTAAATAAGCGAGATATGGCCGCTCAAAAAAGTCGATATCTCCTAAGAATATTGTTTTAATAACTCCGAAACGGATAGAGAAATAACACAGAAATTTTGAATGTATCTCAATGTAAAAAAAATCCGATAAAAAAATCAATGTCCCCCATGATATCTGCCATGAATTTTTTTTAATAACTCCGAAACGGATAGAGATATACATAATAGCGATATTTTGAATATATTAGAGCTTCATTTTGACATTTTTGAGCGGCCATATCTCGCTTATTTAACGTGCGATTCTCTTCATTTATGCTTTGTTTAAAGGGTCTTTATAAGAACTTGTTACTCTATATAGCCATTTAGACGTATCTACTACCGTTTTAGGTTATTGTAAAAGTATCGAATTTTGATTAGAACTGCAATATCTCTCTTATTTACCAAGCAATTTTCTTCTTTTTAATGTTTTTGCAAGATCGCATTAAGGTATTCATACATTTAAAATGTCGCTATTATATCTCCATCCATTTTGGAGTTATTAAAAAAAATCATGGGCGACATCGATTTTTTTCATCGGATTTTTTTTACAGTGCGAAACATTCAAAATTTCTCTATTATATCTCTATCCGTTTCGCAGTTATTAAAAAAAATTCATTGGGGACATCGATTTTTTTGACCGGCCCTATCTCGCTTATTTACTGTACATTTCTCTTCATTTATACTTCGTTTCAAGGATCCTTTTACGAACTAGTTATTAAATAGAGCCATTTTGACGAATCTACTACCGTTTTAGAGTTATTGCAAAAGTTTCGAATTATGACTAAAATCTGCGATATCTCTCTAAATTATCAAGCGATTTTTTTCTTTTTCATTTTTTGCAAGATCGGATTAAGGTTATTATGCATTCAAAATGTCGCTATTATATCTCTATCCGTTTCGGAGTTATTAAATAAAATTCATGGCAGATATCGATTTTTTTGACAGGCCATATCTCACTTATTTACTGTGCGATTCTTGTCATTTATACTTTGTTTTAGGGGTCTTTTTAAGAACTTGTCATTTAATATAGCCATTTTGACGTATCTATTACCGTTTTAGAGTTATTGCAAAAGTATAGAATTTTGAATAAAAAATGCGATATCTCTTTAATTTACCGAGCGATTTTTTTTGCAACATATGCTTAAGGTCATTATGCATTCAAAATTTTGCTATTATATCTCTATCCGTTTCGGAGTTATTAAATAAAATTCATGGCAGATATCAATTTTTTTGACAGGCCATATCTCGCTTATTTCCTGTGCGATTCTTTTCATTTATATTTGATTTAAGGATCTTTTTTAGAACTTGTTATTGAATAGCCATTTTGACGTGTCTACTACCGTTTAAGAGATATTGCAAAAGTATCGAAGTTTGACTAAAAACTGCAATATTTCTCTAATTTACCCAGCGATTTTCTTTTTTGATTTTTTGCAAGATCGGATTAAGGTTATTATATATTAAAAATTTCGCTTTTATATCTCTTTCAGTTTTGGAGTTATTAAAAAAAATTCATGGGGGATATCGATTTTTTTGACTGGCCCTATCTCGCTTATTAACCGTGCAATTCTCTTCATTTATACTTTGTTTTAAGGGTCTGTTGAAGAACTTGTTATTCAAATTAGCCATTTTGACGTTTCTACTACCGTTTTAGAGTTATTGCAAATTATCGATTTTTTATTAGAACTGCGATATCTATCTTATTTACCAAGCGATTTTCTTCTTTTTGATTTTTTTTGCAAGATCAAATTAAGGTCATTATACATTCAAAATGTGGCTATTATATCCCAATCCGTTTTGGAGTTATTAAAAAAGTTCACGGGGGACATCGATTTTTTTATCGGATTTTTTTTACCGTGCGATGCATTCAAAATTTCTTTATTATATCTCTATCCGTTTCGCAGTTATTAAAAAAAATTCATGGTGGAAATCGACTTTTTGACCGGCCCAATCTCCCTTATTTACTTAGCGATTCTCTTCATATATATTTTTTTAAGGGTCTTTTTAAGAACTTTTTATTGAATATAGCTATTTTGACGAATCTACCACCGTTTTAGAGTTATTGCAAAAGTATCGAATTTTTACTAAAAACTGCAATGTCTCTCTTATTTACCAAGCGATTTTCTTTTTTTTTATTTTTTTGCAAGATCGGATTAAGGTCATTATACATTCAAAATTTCGCTATTATATAGTATTTAATAGTTTCGTAGTTATTAAAAAACATTCATGGGGGATATCGATTTTTTTACCGGCCCTATCGCGCTAATTTACCGTTCGATTCTCTCCATTTATACTTTTTTTAGGGATCTTTTTAAGACCTTGTTATTCAATATAGCCATTTTGACGTATCTACTACCGTCTTAGAATTATTTCAAAAGTATAGAATTTTGATTAAAACTACGATATCTCTCTAATTTACCAAGCGATTTTCTTCTATTTGATTTTTTTGCAAGATCGGATTAAGGTCATTTTACCTTAAAAATTTCGCTGTTATATCTTAATTAGTTTCGGAGTTATTCAAAAAAATTCATGGGGGGACATACGATTTTTTTGACCGGCCCTATCTCAGCTTATTTATTGTGCGATTCTCTTCATTCATACTTTGTTTTAAGGGTCCTTTTAAGAACTTGTTATTCAATATATACTTCTTAATTTAAAAAAAACCCTTTTTCGGTTGGTTACGCCAAAACCGATAAAATTTTAAAGTTGACATTTGCACGGTTGGCAGGAGGTAAAGTAGCTCTTTTGAATGTTGTATTACTCAAGCGAATCGGACGAATTTTTAAAATCCGCTCTTTGGGTTGGTAACGCCGAAGCCATTAACATTTTAAGGTTGACGCTTGCACGGTAGGAAATAGTTCAAGTAGCTCTTTCGAATGAGGTATTACTTAAGCGGTTTGGACGAAATGTAAAAATTCGCTTTTTGGTTGGTAACGCCGAAATGGTTAAAATTTTAAATTTGACACTTCATGAGTGGATAGAGTTCAATTTGCTTATTCGTTTGATGTATTACTTAAGCGGATCGGACGAAATTTAAAAACCCGATTATTGTTTGGAAACGCCGAAATGGTTAAAATTTTTAAGTTCACACTTGCATGGGTGGACAGAGTTCTGGTAGCTTTTTCGAATGAGGTATTACTCAAGCGGATCGGATGAAATTTAAAAATCTACTTTTTGGGTTGGCAACGCCGAAACGGTTAAAATTTTAAAGTTGTCACTCTCACTGTTAGAAAGATCTCAAGTAGCTTATTCGATTGAGGTATTACACAAGCGGATCGGACGAAATTTAAAAATCCGCTTTTTGGGTTAGTTACGCCGAAACGATTAAAATTTTAAAGTTGACACTTGCACGGGTGGGAAGAGTTCAAATAGCTCTTTTGAATGAGGTATTACTCAAGCGGATAGGAGGAAATAAAAAATCTACTTTTTTAGAGTTGGTAACACCGAAACGGTTAAAATTTTAAAGTTGACCCTTTCACGACTTTCCGATAATAACTTATCCTTGCTGTATAGAGCACCAATTTCACCCTTCCTCTGTAATATTTCCATATCCTCACATTGCGTTTTGCACCATTCTTCTTTTTCTTTATTTGTGGCCGTTTTCAATTTATTGTTTAACTCTTTGTAATTCATTTTGCCGAACTCTGTGTGTACATTCTTCCATCTTCTTCTCTCATCCATCTTTGCAATCATCTAATCCATGACCCATGGTTTCCTTATTCTTTTCCCGTTAATGGTTCTTATAGTGTCTTTTCAGTTTTTGATATCACTTTCTCGATATATTACCATTTTTTTTAATAGTATTCAGCTCTTAACCTTCATCCATGATATTCTCTACAGCCTGCAAATACTCCTTCCTTGGTAATCCATTTAAATCTTCTATATTCCATTTCCTAAACCACCACCCCTTATCGCCTTATCTTTTTGAAATGGACGCTACATTTCCTAATAATTAAATTGTGGTCAGAGTCCCCACCAACTCCTGGGAAACTGTGCGAATTTATCACACTGTTCCTAAACCAGATCCTAACCTTAATATAATCTAACTGATACCTTTCTGAGTCACCTGGTATTTTCCCTGCATACCTACACATTTTGTGGTGTCCAAACCATATGTTTGTGATGACTAATCCCTGTCTCCTGCAGAACTCAATTGGTTTTTCCCCGCGTTCATTCCTCGCACATAACCCATAGTCCCCCATCTCATCACCATCTCTTCCTTCTCATACCATTGCATTCCAATCACTATCAAATGTTTCGCTGCAGGAACACACGCGATTATATCCTCTAACTCATCGTACATCCGTACATCCGACTTCTTCCGTCTTCTGGTTGCTCACTGGCATACTATATATGCCTCATCAATGACCAATTTCATCCGTTCTGGTTTAATCTCTATGAGTAAAATTCTGTCTGTTGCTTGCTCTATGTTGATTACGCTTCTTCCTACCTATTTATTTAATATTATGGCAACCCCTCGTTGGCTCTCCTTCCCGCTGCTGCATATTATTATATAATTATCACTCCAGTAATCTCTGCTATCCTTCCATTTCACTTCGCATAGACCTAAAACATCTATTTTACCTCTTTCCGTCTCTCGCTTAATATTTTCTAATTTGCCTGTCCTCAACATTGTCCTGTCGTTCCATGTTCCTATTCTAACTACTTTCGTCTTCTTCTGCGTCTTCTGCCCTGTTGCTGTTATTTTTCCCCTGCAAGGGTTTCGTGGGATGATGACAGCAGAAGCCTTCCCTCCCCTGCTGCCGGGCACGACACATGGCCCCTTGGGCCGAGTCCCGCAGTTGCCAGGACTCAATTTCTGTTTTGCGTCCATCATTATTTTCTTGGGAATGATAATTGAGGTGGTTTCCCATTGCCTTCCTCAATAGTGTTTTTAACGTGACACCATCACTTAATGGCCACCCCACTGGGGTCAGACGCCTTTGTAGGTGCCTCACTGAGGAACAGATGCTGTGTGAACTACCTTCCGTCTGGCTCCTTACCTTCGACCTATCTGGCATGGGTGACCCTACCAGGAGCAATAATTTTTACTCCCTCCAGCACAGCTCTAGGGGTCATTGGAACACACAAGCCCCTCCACCATACAAGGTTGTAGTCCATGGGAGGGTATATAAGCTATAATGTTCAGGTAATTAGATTAATTTGACTTATAGCTGCAATATAATACTAGACTGAGTATGAACATTTGAGTGTACGTAGGGATCTATGGTCTAGATTGACTCTTGGATTTTTGAAAGAAGTTATCACTCAGCAATTTAATATCACAACAAGTTTTTATGTATGTATTTCATATCACACAGTACACTCATCAGTGTAGTTGTTTTTTCCATTAACATGTCACAATACAAAGAATTTATTTTCCTTTTATGCCTCACATCGTGTTTCTCCACTTCCTTCAAAAGCAGACCCATGGGAAAGCAACAATTTCAAGAACTAGTTAGGTACATGCAAAATAGTTTCTCTCTGGAGACTTCCAATCTCCTCTCCCACTCTCTATGCCTACTTTTTCAACAAATATGAAATTCTGTGAACACAAAATAAATTCCTACATAATGCCATAAATGCAAATCAATCATTATACATGTACTTCCATTACTTATGACATTAATGTATATCATAGTTATGCATTTGTTTACAGTCCCATCTCATTACCATTCTATAAGTAGATAAAAATTGTAATGGATCAATGAACTTTTTATTTTTCAGATGGAGATTCAATGACAGCTATTTATGTATTAGGAAGACACAATTAAAAACAACAATATGTATATGTTAAGCTGTTGAAGTTAAAAATGACTTTCACACAATTACACAATTGAATATTGACATTTTCACTAATAGATACTAACCCATTCACATCTCCTGAAAATATAAATTCTTGACAAGGACATGTTGCATCAGTGATGGAAGGCAAGCACAAATTCTGAGATGGGACCTGTATCCAAATATACTTTAAACTTTCTGTTAAAAAAGCAAATACATTAAAAATACACAACACCTCATGTATTGTATCTTTCATTTTCCAAAGAATCCACCATTAATTAAGAACTCATTTATCTTTCATTGGTTATAAAATTCTTTGATGGCAGGGACAGATTAACAACCATGGCACAATTTAATTGTTAATTTCAACTCGGCAGTTAAAATCTTTGGGCACTATTCAAAAAGTCTAATTCTTTACTTACAAGTGGAAGCCGCAATACAATAATAATAATAATGAACAATCTTTTCCACATGCACACACACACTCACATTTTTGATATCGCAGACACTTTTCTAGCAAGTGGCATTTTCACGCATCTCTCACAGCTCTTTTAAAAAATCTAATTCCTTGCCTCAAACTTGTCTAAGGTTAGCTTAAAGAAGACACAACCTACAAAGAGCAGAAGAAATTTCAGTTTCTTTTTCCTCACCTCACTCTCTGATTAGCTGCTAAATCTCTCTCTCTGTATAGCATATTGTTTTATAAAATCCATTTGGATGAGTACTTCTAAATAGATTTGTAATCTTCTCTTCATCACGCTCAAGACACCAACTTCTGTAGCACTCATTTAATTGTCACTGTACAAAATACTATATGGGATCAACCCTAACGGTTCTCAAGTCTTGCACAAGTCTCCCAGCCATATTATGCCGGTCACCTCCTCCCAGGCTCCCCTCCACTCAGCTCTTAGATGTCTTGCATGTGCCTTTGGTCTCTTTTCCCTGTCACTTCTAATGTGTGGTAGAGGGCAAAAGGAACACAGTGGGAGCCATAAGAGGTTGTAACCAAAACTCCACACTTTCCAAAATACATGCTTTGTTTTGGTGGGAGATACTAACTCAATTGGATGACTACCCCCGAGAAAATTTCTGCAACACCAAAATAAACACATGACACATGACATCAAGTATGCACATTTCCATTACTACTTGTACTTACCATTGAATATTACAATGATTTCAATTGTAATAACTATAAAATATTACCATACACAATAAAAATTTTTGACACTATCATTAAAATGGATCAAATCAAAACCATCCATTGAAAAAAGCAACACCATACCAAATAAAGAAAGCATTTTTTTGAAAATCGAACATTAAGAATTAATAACACCCATGCTGAACAGCATTTGAGGCAGATCACAGCAGGGAAGAGGTGGAAGTGCTCAGTGGCTTCTCTTCAGAGTACTGGTCTTTTTTGGGAAGAGTAACTCGGTCTTTGTTTGATTCTTTGGCAGACTTTGAGGGAATTTTGGGGGGCAGTGGACTTAGGGCTGGGGGTGGTAAGGAAGAGAGACTCTTGACATCCTTGGCAGCATCAATTGAGGCAGCCTTGTAGTTGATAGGACCATAGGATCGGTAATCGACATCAGCATAAACCAGGTCAGTGTTTTCAGGTTGGAAAGGCTGAAAATAGAAGACAGAATTGTCTGATGCTCCTGATTGCCTCCAAAAACATCCTCTCAAGTTATAGATTATTCATCTATGATGGGTTATTAGAGTGAATTCTTTAATTTCCCCAAATAGAAAGCCCTTCAATGCACTCAATATGATACATTAAAAAATGTTGGAAGTCAAAATCATCAATGTTAAAGGGAAATTAAATGATATTCTCATTAGAGAAGTATGAAAAACTTAAATGAAAATATGTAACATTTAAATAAATAACATATGAATAATCAACATATTAGTACCAAATAACTTAATGCTTCATAAAGAGAAAACATGAATGTGCTCAATGTAAGCAAGATTAACTTCGAAATTCCCTTTCTTGTAGATTTGGTTATCTTGTAGATTTTGTTACAATTTTACAAAATTTCACATTTTCCAGTAGATTTTTATCATGGATATCATTATCATGGCATATTACTTTCATTTTTAAAATTATGCATGTCCATATGAAATTGATATTTTCTAAATTTATTTTGTAACAACAAGTTTAGGTACCTATCAATTTCATTGGTCACCTGATATCAATTTCAGAGCAAATAAAATACATCTGTGATTGTGGTTTTCACACTTCTGTAAATGTCATAAATATCAAAGATAAAAAAAGAAAATCAAACCAAAGAAGTACATAGCATGGCCTAATGTTAAGAGGCGTCTTTTTACATGCCAAAAAGGCTAATATGCATTTTAAAATGCAATGCACCTAAGTATACTTTAAAAACAAATTGAGTAATGGAAAGTACATGAATCCCATTTCAATTTAGGTTAATGCCAGAAATATTTTATGTGCACCAGGAATCATTATTCAGAATGAACATTAAAAAAAACATTGAATAACCGATATGATAAACTGAAGACAAAACATGAACAAAAGGCTAATAAAAATATTTAATTCTTATTGCTAGTGGCTGAACATGGAGGAGCAAAGGTTAGATTAGAACAAGTCTTTGATATAACGGGCAACATATTTTAATTGTGGGGAAAAAATTAAAAGCTTACTGCAAAAGGAATTATCCATACATATTTGTGTGGCATTTTATCATTGCTCATTTATTACTGCTAAAAAGTCCTATTATAAGACATGAAAAATCTAATTTTAAATAAAGCTCTTAAATATTAATTTTAATGCACTTTCAAAACCTTCCAATTAATCATGCTTAATAATAGCCTATCACCACAGACACAAACACATGCCACACTAGGATAATGGTCACAATATGTTACAGCAATCTTTGTTTTCCTTCTAAAGTCCCACAGTTTCTTCATGGAAACAAATTAAACCCCCAAATCACTTATTGGTAGAATTAGAAGTATTGTTTAGATATTGTCATGGAAAATCAGTGGTCATATGGATAGAGAAAATCAAAATGGAATGATTGAAGAATATCATATTAGAGTGTCAGCATGGTGGTTTATATACACATACATTTATGTAGATATATATACAATTATGTACGTATGTATTTATATAATGTAAATGGACTAACTAGTCGACACAAACAAAGAAACTGAAACACATAAAAGAGGGACTCACTGGTTCTCGAATTTTTGGTGGTGCAACACCATTGTGAATCGCCAGATAGCATCAATTTCAAAGATATATAAATAAATAAATAAATATATATATATATATATATATATATATATATATATATATATATATATATATACAAATGAAACTCACTAAATAGTCACAGCAAACACAGAAACCAAAACACACAAAAGAGGGACTCATTAGTTCTCGAATTTTTGGTGGTGCAACCACCTTTCTCAAGAGGAATTAGGAACAGAACTGAGGCAGAGGAGAGCCCGAAAGCAGTGGTAGGAAGGAGAAGGGGGAAAATGGGGGAAAAAAGACGGGAAAAGAGGGGAAAAGAAAGGAAAAGGGGGGAAAAAAGGGGGGGAATGGCATTCGAGGTGAGGGGTTTGGAGGGGTAGTGTATGGCACGGGAATTTTAAAAAAAGGTGGGGATAATATGGAAGTTGTTGGGGGCAGAGGGAGATGAAATTATATGCATAAAGGGGGCAATTAATGTCTAATATTAATACCTGGGTGATTCCAGGAATCCAAGAGCCAGATGAAAGCTAGCTCTAATGTTTTGAGTTTCAGTGGAGGGTCTGAGTGTGGGAGGGATGCTAAGACGGATACTTTAAAACATTGGTCAAAGGCAGTGTTTTGTTCTGAGGCAAGTTTGGGGATTGGGAGCATACCAATAAGGGAGGAATTGTTGCATGAGGCTTGATGATTATTGATTCTAATATTAAGGGGTGTGGTACACTGTCCAATGTAAAAGGCATGGCAAGGTTGGCACTTGAGTAGGTAGACAACATTGCTGGAGGTACACAAGGAGCAGGGAATTGGTGGGAGAGAGTTAAAGAGCGGGTGGGAGAGGAATGGGATTCTGCTTAGGAAAATAGGACATGTTTTGCATCTAGGTTTATTGCAGGGTCTGGGAGTGATTTTGGAATGGGGCAAGGATTTAAGAAGTGGATTGGTAGATTTTAGAAGATCTGATAGATTGGTGGGGCGTTTGAAAGTAGAAATTTTTTAAAATACCCGCGCCATACACTACCCCTCCAAACCCCTCACCTCGAATGCCATAACCAGTTTTACGTATCCTATCTTAACTTCCCTACTGAACATCCCCGTCACCAACTCCCTCCTCCTTGAGAAAGCCTCCTTGCCTAGCGCAATTCTTCTCCTTACGTCCCTACCACTTTGACCGTATTGGTCCAAAACACTTCCCAGATATGTAAACTGCTCTACCTGCTCTACTTTTTCCCCACCTATTTTAATATTTAGTATTAATCCTTTTTCTTTCTGGAAGATCGCATAACCTTTGTTTTATTAATATTGATTCTCATCCCATATTTATCGCACTGAACCTCCAATTCACTCAGCAATGCTTGCAACCCCTTGGCTGACTGAGCAACTAATGCTTGGTCATCAGCAAACCTAACCGATTTTACGAATTCCCCTCCGACTTCCATTCCTACCTCCAGTTCTTCCCATGCCTCTTTAATCATTTCCTCTACATGTACGTTGAACAGCACTGGTGACAATGTGCTACCCTGCCTTACCCCTCTTCCTAACACTGACCATCCGGACTCTCCGTTCCCCACTCGCACCTGAGCAGTCTACGACATGTACAGGTTCCGGATCAGTCTCCTGTCCCTCCAATCCATTCCTATTTTCTGCAATACACGCATTAATTTTTCCCAATTCACTCTATCAAACGCTTTTTCGAAATCTATAAAACAGGCAAAAACGTCCTGGTTGTATTCTATATTCCTCTCAATTAGTGATCTTATTACTGCAATGGCATTATGCGCACCTCTTCCCTTCCTAAACCCAAACTGATCATCCCCTAAGTAATCATTTGCCATACTCTCTATCCTTTTGTTGATGATCCTGAGAATAACTTTAGCTGCGTGGGATATCAAACTTAACTTAAAAAAATTAAATATTATCTTTGCTTTCTACAGAAATAAAACTTTATTTGTCGACTAGTTTCATTTACACTGTAACATCCTCAGGACTAGTGATACAATGTACATTTTGTCTGAGTTATATACTCGGTCGGGTAGGGGTAGCGGATGGGAGTGTGTAATTAAGGAGAAAAAAAAGGGGAGGGGGGAGAAGAGGTGTAAGAGGGGGGGGAAAAGGGAGGGAAGAGCGTGGGTCTGTGTCAAGGGGTTTTCGGGTGTAGAATAGGAATGTCCAGGAGGGGTGAGTGGTCTTTTTCGGAAGATAGGGTATGACTCATATCTCGTATATGAGTCGTATCTTATCTTCCAAAGAAGACGGAGCTCGAGTCCATCGAAATCATCAAGATATTATTGTGAGTGTTCTTTTTATGTGTTCTCGTGCTGTGTGTTACTGTCTAAGTTTTATATATATATATGTATATATATATATATATATATATATATATATATAATATATATATATATATATATATATATATATATATATATATATATATATATATATATATACATATATATATAAACATGGAAGGATAGCGGGGATTACTGGAGTGACAATTATAGAGTAATATACAGCGGCGGGGACGAGAGCCAACGAGGGGTTGCCGTAATTTTAAATAAAGGGGTAGGAAGAAGCGTAGTCAACATAGAGCAAGCGACAGATAGAATTTTACTTGTAGAGATTAAAGCAGAGCCGACGAACTTGGTCATTATTCAGGTATACATGCCACCGAGCAACCACAAGGAGGAAGAAGTCGATAGGATGTATGATGAGTTAGAGGATATAGTCGCGAGTGTTCCTGCAGGGAAACATTTGATAGTGATGGGGGATTGGAATGCGACGGTAGGCGAAGGAAGAGATGGTGGTGAGGTGGGGGACTATGGGTTAGGCTCGAGGAATGAACGCAGGGAGAAAGCAATTGAATTCTGCAGGAGACAGGGGTTAGTCATCACTAACACATGTTTTAGACACCACAAAAGGCATAGGTATACATGGAAAATGCCAGGTGACTCAGAAAGGTTGCAGTTAGATTATATTATGGTTAGGCACAGGTTTAGGAACAGTGTGATAAATTCTCACAGTTTCCCAGGAGCAGATGCGGACTCTGGCCACAATTTAGTTGTTATGAAATGTAATGTTCGTTTCAAGAAGGTAATGCAAGGGCGGCGGGTTAAAAAATGGAATTTAGAAGCAGTAAATGAATTAACGAGGAAGGAGTATCAGGAGGCTGTAGAGAAAATGATGGATGACGGTAAAGAACTGAGTACTATCGAAGAAAAATGGGAATGTATCAAGAAAGGGATATTGGAAGTCGCTAAAGACACTATAGGAACCGTTAACGGGAAAAGGATAAGAAAACCATGGGTAACGGATGAGATGATTGCAAAGATGGATGTGAGAAGAAGATGGAAAAATGTAAACACAGAGTTATGCAAAATGAAGTACAAAGAGCTAAATAATAAACTGAGAAGGTTTACAAATAAAGCAAAAGAAGAATGGTGGAAAACGCAATGCGAGGATATGGAAAGTTTACAGAGGAAAGGTGAAATTGGTGCGCTATACAGCAAGGTTAAGTTATTATCAGGAAATAAGAAGGCAGGATCTGTGCTAACAGTTAAAGATAAATGGGGTAAGAAAATAGTTGAACCAGGAAAAATCCAAGAGAGATGGAAGGAATATATAGAAACACTGTATGGTAAAGAACTTAGGCCGACAAGGTTAGACATAGGAAAGGAACATGACGTGGAAGAAGATAGCTTAGGTCCAGGCATACTCGACGATGAAATAGAAAGGGCATTAAAGGAGACAAAAGCAAATAAGGCTGTGGGGGTGGACAATATTCCTGTAGAAATGTTGAAATGGTTAGGGAAAGGTGGGAAGAAGGCCATATATGGACTGATTCTTAGTATCTATGAGGATGGAATCTGGCCGGAAGATTTTGTGAGATCGGTGTTAGTTCCTATTCCAAAAAAGGCAAAGGCTTCGTCATGTGAGGATTACAGAACAATAAGTTTGATATCCCACGCAGCTAAAGTTATTCTCAGGATTATCAACAAAAGGATAGAGAGTAAGGCAAATGATTACGTAGGGGATGATCAGTTTGGGTTCAGGAAAGGAAGAGGTACGCGTGATGCCATTGCAGTAATCAGATCACTAGTCGAGAGGAATATAGAATACAATCAGGACGTTTTTGCCTGTTTTGTAGATTTCGAAAAAGCGTTTGATAGAGTGAATTGGGAAAAATTAATGCATGTATTGCAGAAAATAGGAATGGATTGGTGGGACAGGAGACTGATCCGCAACCTGTACATGTCTCAGACTGCTCGGGTGCGAGTGGGGAACGGAGAGTCTGGATAGGCAGTGTTAGGAAGAGGTGTAAGGCAGGGTTGCCCATTGTCACCGGTACTGTTCAACGTATATGAAGAGGAAATGATTAAAGAGGCATGGGAAGAACTGGAGGTAGGAATGAAAGTCGGCGGGGAATTCATAAAATCAGTTAGGTTTGCTGATAAACAAGCATTAGTTGCTCAGTCAGCCAAGGGGTTGCAAGCATTGTTGAGTGAATTGGAGGTTCAGTGCGATAAATATGGGATGAGAATCAATATTAATAAAACAAAGGTTATGCGATTTTCCAGAAAGAAAAAGGCTAAGCTAAATATTAAAATAGGTGGGGAAAAAATAGAGCAGGTAGAGCAGTTTACATATCTCGGAAGTGTTTTGGACCAATACGGTCAAAGTGGTAGGGACGTAAGGAGAAGAATTGCGCTAGGCAAGGAGGCTTTCTCAAGGAGGAGAGAGTTGATGACGGGGATGTTGAGTAGGGATGTTAAGGCAAGACTCGTAAAAACTCTGATATGGAGCGTAGCTATGTACGGCGCGGAAACATGGTCGCTGAAGCAGGAGAATAGACGTAGATTGGAGGCTTTTGAAATGTGGGTGTGAAAAAAAATGGAAAAGGTGAAATGGACCAAAAGGAAAACAAATGAAGAAGTGCTGGAAATGGTGGGTGAGGAGAGGGGTTTGTTGAGAGAAATCCTATGGAGGCAGGAAAAATGGATGAAAGGCGTATTGAGCGGTAGTGGAATGTTGAAGAGGGTAATAGAGGGGAGAATGTTGGGCAAGTGAGGGAAGGGTAGGAACAGGATAGGGATGTTGGACGGGATGAAGGGAGGAAAGAAGTACACCGAGATGAAGAGGGACCTGATATAGATTAGTTTGCTAGGTGGGGAGTCACAAAATGTTTATTTGATAGTTGTGTCCATCCAAAAACCTACCTTAACCGGTAGATTACCTAATAATAATATATATAAACATTATATATGCTCTAAAAACATTATATATGCTCTAAAAACATTATATATCACCTCTCCTGTAACTTCTGCCCTGCCTTTTATGTGAGTGAATGCACGACCACCCTTTCCCTCCGAATGAATAACCACCGCTATTCCACCAAATCACCCACCTTCCTTAATTATCCCATCCCTACTCACACTGCCCCCCACAACCTGTCTTTTGATGACTGCTTCTCCATTTCAGTGATTGAAACCCTTCCCAATTCCGCTAGTAACATAGAGGTGAGAACCTGCGAGATGGTACATATCTGGGTGCTCCAGTCCTTTAAACCCCCCGGGCTGAACCAAGCCCACTGATTTTATTCAATGCTGCTTACATTTCCCCTCTCCCACCTTGTCCGCTTCCTATTGGCCCCTTACCTCTCCTCCTCCTTGTATATATGTAGAAAGGTGTG
Organism: Hetaerina titia; assembly: GCA_037158775.1. Classification (NCBI taxonomy): domain Eukaryota; kingdom Metazoa; phylum Arthropoda; class Insecta; order Odonata; family Calopterygidae; genus Hetaerina; species Hetaerina titia. The sequence continues at coordinate 12,364,103 of CM073777.1, read as the reverse complement.
TGTACGTACTTGTATGTGTATGTGTATATATGTATATATATATATATATATATATATATATATATATATATATATATATATATATATATATATATATATATATATATATATATATATATATATATATATATATATATATATATATATATATATATATAGATGATTTCTTCGAAGTAACACGGAAGTGTTGAATAAAAAACTTAGACAGTAACACACAGCGCGAGAACACATAAAAAGAACACTCGCAATAATATCTTGATAATTTCGAAGTACTCAAACTCCATCTTCCATAAGATATGACTGATATCTTATCTTCTGAAGAAGACCGAGTGTGTATAAATATCAAAAAAAATATATATATATATATATATATATATATATATATATATATATATATATATATATATATATATATATATATATATATATATATATATATATATATACATATATATAGTCACTTTCTTGGAAAATCCATGAACGTGCTCAATAAAATTCACTAAATAGTCATAGCAAACACAGAAACTAAAACATATAAAAAAGGGACTCACTAGTTCTCCAATTTTCAGTGGTTGCACCACCGAACTAGTGAGTCCCTCTTATATGTTTTAGTTTCTGTGTTTGCTATGACTATTTAGTGCATTATATATATATATATATAAATTCACTGATAGTCATAACAAACACAGAAACCAAAACACACAAAAGAGGGAAAACTCACTGGTTCTCGAATTTTCGGTGGTCCAACCACCTTTCTCAAGAGGAATTAGGCACGGAACTGAGTTCTGTTCCTAATTCCTCTTGAGAAAGGTGGTTGGACCACCGAAAATTCGAGAACCAGTGAGTTTTCCCTCTTTTGTGTGTTTTGGTTTCTGTGTTTGTTATGACTATCAGTGAATTTACATTACACGTTTGTGGGTTTTCCAAAAAAGTGTGTGTGTGTGTATATATATATATATATATATATATATATATATATATATATATATATATATATATATATATATATATATATATATATATATACACCGAGTATATATATAAGTGTGTGTATATATATATATACACACACACACCGAGTATATATACATATATATATATATAAACCATAAACACAGTAATCAACCCGAAGGTCCATTTAGTAGGTGATGGTAGAGCTCACCCATGTACCAAGCCCGACGGCGTGTGAATATTCACACATCAGGGTAGGGGTCCAGTTCCTTTCCCTGTGCCGGTTATGGTTTCCCAGGAAGATCTGGTACCCGAAAAATCAACTAGCTTGGGTGAAGCTGCAGGTGCCCAAAGTGCCTTGCCTGGGAATCGAACCCGGGACCCTCCGGTCAGTAGTCCAACACTCTACCCACTAGACCACTGCGACCCGCCATATATATATATATATATATATATATATATATATACACACACACACATGTTTGAATATGTGTATATATATATATATATATACACACACCCACATTCAAACATGAAATCCCCCTCCATATGGCGAACAAATATTCATTCACATAGAAATAGATATAAGGAAAGGGGATAGGTACACACATAACACACTCTCCTCTGTTCATCCCTTATGTGTGTTCCTATCCCCTTTCCTTATATCTATTTCTATGTAAATAAATTTGTATATACATATATAACTTACTCGCTGTTGAATTTTTGATGTTCTGACCATCTTTCTCAACAGGAGTAAGGAGCACAACCTAGACAAAGGAGGGCCTGGAGTCACTCGATGGTAGGAGAAGGTGGGGAAAGGTATGCGAGGGAAAAATTTTGGAGGGGGATTTTTGGGTGGGGATGATATGGAAGGTATTGGTGTTGGAGGGGGGATGAAATTATGTGTAAAAAGTGGTAATTAATGTCTAATATTAATACCCAAGTGATTCCAGGAATCTAGTACCCTATTCTATCTAGACTTTCTCTATTATTTTGAGTTTGAGCAGAGGGTCCGAGTGTGGGAGGGATGCTGAGATCGATACACTATAGTATTTGTCAAAGGGAGTATTGTGTTTGGAGGCGTGTTTGGGGATTGTGAGCATACCAATTAGGGAAGGATTCTTGCACGAGACTCGATGGTGTTTGATTCTATTATTATGGGGTGTGGTACACTCTTCAATATAAAAGGCAGAGCAAAGTTGGCACTTCATAAAGCTGAGCTAATTTGCTAAAAGTTATCCATATAGCTATATATAAAACTAAACTAAATTGCTAAAAACTAAACTAAAGCTAACCTACAATGCTGGATCACTTAATAGGGATTTGGTGGGAGAGAGTTAAAGAGTGGGTAGCAGAGGGATGGAATTCTGGTTTTGAAAAAAGGACATGCTTTGCATCTAGGTTTATTGCAGGTCTTGGGAGTTGGTTGTGATGGGGCGAGGATTTAAGGAGTGGATTGGTTGATTCGAGAAGATCTGATAAGTTGGTGGGGCATTTGAAAGTGACAGGGGGACACTATGGAAAAGGGTGGTGGTGGATTTATGGTTTTTGAGGATAGGGTACAGGTCTTTTAGGATTAAACCTAGAATGGGAACGCTAGGTGAAAAAACACCCCAGACATGTTTAGATCTTGTGGCAAAAATAAATGGCTTACATTTACAACCTCCTTCTTGGTTGATTTTCCCGGACCCTTCAAACTTTTAGCCAAAACTATTTCACTCCCTTGTTTTTTATCAAAAGACAAAAAAAAATGAGCCCTCATGGAACCCTCAAGGTCATACTGCACCCAAGATACAGGCCCTTGAAAATTGGGGGTGTTTTTTCACCACGCAATCCCAAAATAGGTAAACAAAAAATAGCGATACCTTTCTAGGATTAATCACATAGATTCTAGGCCAGGGAGATATGTGGTACAAATTGAGAGAAGCCGGGTTTCTGCGGTGGTGGAAGGTTTGGGAGTGTAAGCATGTCTTCGGGTCCTCTTGTTCAAGATAACCTCGTTTGAGGAGAGAATGGTGTAAATTTGAGAGGAAACTATTGAGGGAGGGGCAAATTTTTTCTCCTTATGGACAGGGAATAAGAATGGAGCATTTGACTCCATTCTTATCCCCTGTCCATATGAAATTATATGGATGACAACTGTTGAAATGCAGGCATTGTTGTTTATTTGTGGGTTTTATATGTATAGATGCATGAAATTGTTGGTCGATATGTTTACATCTCAGAAAGTGATTTGGGAGGAGGAAACCATAGATGTGAAGGAGACAGAGGACGAGACATTAAGGTCGGAAATGGAAGTTTTCAGGGAGTCAGGACCATGTGGCCAGAGAAGGAAAATATCATCGATATATCTGAGCCACAATAGAGGTTTCAGGAATTTGTGGGATAATTGGAGGATTTGACAGGAATTTATTCACCACGAGACCAAGAAAGAGGTTAGCATAGGAAAGGCTGAACCTGCTAGCCATTTCGCAACCCTTGATTTGCAGGAAGAATTTATTGTTAAAGGAAAAGGAATTACGGGTGAGGATCAAGTCGGAAAGGCTAAGGAGAAAATCTGTGCTGAGAATGTGTGGCTCAGGGCGTTGGGAGAGGTAGCGTTGGAGGGCGGAGGCACCTTCTGAGTGGGGAATAGATGCATACATGGATGTGGCAACTATAGTGGCCATAATAATCTTGGTATCAGGAGGGTGGGAGGTAGATTTTAACCTATACAGGAAATGGTAGGAATATTTGGTGAATATCGGGAGAGGACTATCGGCTGGAGATCATGGTCTACAAATGCTGATATTCTTTCTGTTGGGGAGTGGCAGGAGGATAAAATTACCTGGCTTGTGAATCTTTGGAAGGATATAGATATGAGGAGTGCATGGGTGGGGAGAGGAGGGCCAAGTCTGAAGGAGATAGACCCTCATTTGGCCAGTTGGCCCCAAGAAATTCAATTAGTTCCTCCTGAAGTGCGGGATTTGGATCTCCGGGAATTTGCCAATCCCTGAAGATTTCTATGCCTTTCCTATGCAAAACTCTTTCTTGGTCACGTGGAGAATAAATTCCTCTGTCTCTTTCACGTCTACGGTGTCCTCTTCCCAAATCACCTTCCGAGACGTAAACATATAGACCAACAATTTCATACATCTATACATATAAAACCCACAAATAAACAACAATATCTACATTTCAACAGTTATTACACCAAACATTCCAGTCCTTATTCCTTGTCCATAAGAGGACACAGAATTTGCAATAACCCCGACTCCCTTGATAATTTCCCCTAAAATGTACACCATTTCCTCAAATGAAGTTCTCCTGAATCCCTCCTGAAGAAGAGGATCTGGAGTATTGCTTACACTCCCAAACCTTCTACCAACCTGGAAACCCACCCTCTTTCAATTTGAACCACATATCTCCCTGACCTAGAATCTCTGCGTTTAATCCTAAAAGACCTCTACCCTATCCTCAAAAACCTTAATTTCACCACCAATCTTTTTCCAGAATGTCCCTCTGTCACTTTCAAATGCCCCACCAACTTATCAGATCTTCTCAAAGCAACCAATCAATTACTTAAATCCTCGCCCCATCACAAAACCACTCCCAGGCCCTGCAATTAACCTAGATGCAAAGCATGCCCTATTTTCAAAACCAGAATTCCATCCCTCTCCCACCTGCTCTCTAACTCTCTCCCACCAATTCCCTATTAGGTCATCCAGAAATGTAGTTCAGCTTATGAAGTGCCAACTTTGCCCTGCCTTTTATATTGGACCCTTAATATTAGAATCAATAACCATCAGGCTTCATGCAAGAATTCTTCCCTGATTGGTATACTCCCAATCCCCAAATACGCCTCCAAAATTTCATGCCCTTTGACAAATGCTCTAGTGTATCCATCTCAGCATCCCTCCCACCCTCAGACCCTCCACTCAAACTCAAAACAATAGAGCTAACTTTCATCTGGCAACTGGATTTCCGGAATCACCCAGGTATTAGACATTAATTACCACTTTTTACACATAATTTCATCCCCATTCTGCCCCATTACCTTCCATATCATCCCCACCCATTTAAAAATTCTCTGCCTAATTCTTCCCCTTGCATACCTTTCCCCATCTTCTCCTTCCATCTAGTGTTTCTGGGCCCTCCTTTGCCTCAGTTCCGTTCCTTCCTCCTCTCGAGAAAGGTGGTTAGACCATTGAAAATTTCCTTGAAAATCCTATACCTAGTGATGTGTGTGCAGGAACACACATGATTATATCCTCTAACTCATCGTACATCCTATTGACTTCTTCCTCCTTGTGGTTGCTCGGTGGCATGTATACCTGAACCATGACCAAGTTTGTCAGATCTGCTTATGTCTACTAGTAATATTCTATTCGTTGCTTGCTCTATGTTGACTATGCTTCTTCCTACCTCTTTATTTACTACTATGGCAACCCCTTGTTGGCTCTCATCCCTGTTGCTCCATATTATTCTACAATTATCACTCCAGATCCCCAATGTTCTTCCATCTCACCTCACATAGACCTTTTCCTCTTCCATCTCATACTTAATATTCTATAATTTTCCTGTCGTCAACAATCTCCTAACATTCCCAGTTTGTATTCTAATTAATTTCGTCTTCTTCTGCATCTTCTGTCCTGCTGCTGTCAGTTTTTCCTGCTAAGGTTTCATGGGATGACCACCATGGAATCCTTACCTCCCCCGCTGCCGGGCACGACACATGGCCTCTCTGGACGAGTCCCACAGTTGCCAGGACTCATATTCTCTATAGTGCCCATCACTACATTCTTGGGAATGATAATTGAGGTGGTTTCCCATTGCCTTCCTCAATAGTGTTTTTAACGTGGCACCATCACTCGATGGCCATCGCACTGGTGTCGGATGCCTTTACAGCCACCTCATTGAGGAACAGATGCTGAATGGACTACCTTTCGTCTGGCTCCTAACCTTTGGCCTATCTGGCATGGGTGACCCTACCAGGAGCAATTATTATTACTCAGCACAGCTCTAGGGGTCATCAGAATGCACAAGCTCTTCCACCACATCAAGGTGGTGGAAGGGCTTGTACGTTCTGGGGAGGGAATACACATTTATATGCATATAAATCTACATAAAAACCATTAACACAGTAATCAACCCAAAGGTTGGTTTGGTAGGTGATGGTAGAGATCACTCAGTACTAAGCCCAACAGCATGTGAAATTCACACATCAGGGTAGTGGGGCAGTTCCTTACCATATGCCGGTTATGGTTTCCCAGGATGACCTGGTACCCAAAAAATTACATAGCTTGGGTGGAGCTGCATGTGCACAAAGGGGCTTACTCAGGAATCGAACCCAGACTCTTGGGTCAGTAGTCCGATGCTCTACCCCCTTAACTACCGTGGCTCACATTAGAGTAATATATTTATAATAATACAAAAATAAGCATATGACAGAAAAGAGAAGCATGAAAATTAGCTCAGCTTATGAAACTGAACCTGCCCCAATATCCAAGCAGAATAACCTTAATGAAAACAAAGAATAAATATATCATGCCAAACCCATCATACTGCAAATAACTCGTGAAAATCCTTACTGTACCCATTCGAGTGGGCATGACGATGAAAGCATAAAAATTCAGTCAAATGTTTTCCTGAACTTGAAAAATTTAGATAAGGCACAAACATGGGAGATGATGATTTAAAAAACTAACAAATTCTGTCACCTAACTGGAGGACCAATAGTAGTTTTGATTATGGAGTAATAAGTAACTATTGCTAAAAAAGGGACAACAACAAAAAGAGGAATGTTTCCACAAATGTGGACGAGTAGTCATTGGGGGCGAGAGTGTATCCAAAGATGGAAAGGTGCATTGGAAAACGGAGTGGAAAGCCCAAGAACGAACCAGAAATGCGACCAATGGGGAGGTGGAGAAAGGGCAAAAAGAGGTATGGGAAATAAAAGAAAGAGGCTAACATGGAAAGTGGAGACGAGGGGGGGTGTGGACAGGGGGGAGAGGAAAGGTAATGAATGGAGTCCGGAAAGAGAGAGAGGGGGAGGAAGGAAAAGAGTGGGATTTGGGATGCTGTTTTGCTGCAGGGAGATGCCTCGAGATGAAGGTTTGTAGGGAGAGATAGGAAAAGAGCTGAAGGAGTGGGAGAGGGAGGAGGTTGCACTCTTACCGTGTGTGGGAGTGAGGAGAAGAGTCCGTGGGGTGGGCTCGTCTCCTCACGAAGAAAGCAAGGATCGGGGGGAGAGGAGGAATACAACAATGGGGGTGAAGAGAGAGAGATCAAGAGGGGTGCACATCTAGACATTGGATTGGGGTGGTGGGTGGGAGAGAGTGCAACGGTTTGGGGGGACCAACAGGGAGGGGAGAGTCGAGAGGTGGGGAGGAGGCAATGGTGGCGGTCCCTAATATATAGAAATAATAAATTGATCCAGATACATATACGTAAATGGATTTGTTAACAAATTTAACTAATACATGTAAACACATGTTAATTGTTAAAATGCATAAAAATGCAAATGCACACTATTTTTATATCTAACCTCTAAATCCATTTCCAGCATGCAACAAAAATATGACAATCAATTAGGCACAATATCTAGGTTTAAATTCCCAATATTTAATAAAAGTATAATAAGAATAGGAAGTGAATACAAGACAGTGGTCAATGCCATTGTAAACTAGGAAATACTTTAAAAATCTACAGTAATAATCATTAAAACTAATCATTAATAATGGAAAGAGGACTTTTTCACAAACAAGATCTTTTTAGGTAACATAAATACATATATATTGGCACTCATGCAAGTGCAAGTTCTTGGGTACGAACAATGAAGTGCTCAAAAGCTACTAAAAATCATGCTTTCCTGTTTGTGATCAGGGTTTAAACAAAAACATCCATTACTATAAATACCATTTGGTAATCTCAATCTCCTAGTATATATAAGTATCACTGGCTTTACTTTTCAGCTCATCCTGTAGAAAGAACAAAGTGAAATAAAAGTTACTCCAGCCATTACAAAATAAAAAGCAAAATATTTAGTAACTTTTGAGCTTCTACTTTGCCAAAGTATGTTGTGTGCCAATAATGAAGAACGTTATAATGGATATGTGTCAGTAATTATTTTGTTTTATGTGCTGAGTAAACAGACATGAACAAAAGAGATAGGTAGTCTAAAATGTGCCATAGCTTGCTGAGTAAGACTCACTTTAAATTTAAAAATATTAATGAAGTTAAGTTTTAAAATATCAGTTTAAATGAGGAGCCCACTGACATCCCTACTATTTGTATTACTCTTCAACCAAGATGGTCAATCACAGCATAATTATTGCTGCATTGGAATTTTTTAAAATTCTTAAAACAGATTATGTAATTAGACTAAGTGAGACTGTGAAATCAATGAAGCAGAAAATAACCAACAGTGTACTCTTTTGAGTCCTCATGTGGTAGTAGACAGAAATTCTGTGATTATATTGATTCAAAATCTCACCAATTGATCATTCAAGCAAACAAATGCTGCAGAAAAGTTAGCCTAGAAGTAATAAAAACACAGCTACAAAGATCAGGGAACTATTGGCTCATGATGTATGAGAGGGGTTATCATACTGCATTAATGAAAGAAACTTCACATATTTGATCAACATACATGACCACCAATAGAGAGATGTGCATTGAGGGCCAGACAATATGCCAGTGCCATTTCTGCCATTAAAATGAACTTGCACAACACACAGGAATTGTACAAGGAGCCAGGCAAAGATACATGCAAACATATATTGTAATGTCTCAGTTTCTTACCATTAGGAACATTTAGGGAGCGGTGACAATTTATTGGTTACACTGAAAAGCCCTTCTGCCTCTATCTATCCTATGTGTGAATGGAAATCTGACTTCACCATTAGCTGAAATCTAATCTTAAAAACTCAAATTATACAGAAAATAACATCAGACTGCTATGTTCTGTTACATGTAAACTATAAGCACAAAGTTGGCTTTTGTAAAAGTTTTTCATTTAACAAAATCAAGAGTTGTTCATTGTAGTTAATATTTTAATTTAAACAATTTTGTACCACCTTTAGTTTCCTTTATAAATTTCCCTCACATTCAGTAGTCCTGATAATCCACATACTCCTTTAAAATGAGCAGATACATAGATTTACTATGCCATAAGTCAGTCTTTATAGCTTTGCATTATTTTAATTGCCATCATATGAAGAATATGATTTCGTATCGGCGTTCTTTCATCAATGTTAACTCTTTGCCAGTTATTTGTTTTTTCCTGTCTGGCTACGTGATTGCTCTAACTTTCCAAGGAAAATACGTTACACCACTCACTTGATAATAGTTCTCTGCTCTTGTAAACCTCTAATTGCACCCTTATTAAAATGATAGAAAAATGGAAACAAATTTACTTTCCATTGCTAAAAAACTCAAATTGATCGTAAGGAATAACAAAGGAGAGTCTCCAAATATATAGGTCTGCACCATTAAGGAGAGTCTCCAAATCTGGTAAAATGCATGCTAATCAAAAGATACAAAGTGGAAAATGTGTCTCATCTAAAAAGTTATGACAAATAAAGATATAGATAATTTAATAAGTTTTTATTAATTATTTATCTGATTCATCTAATCTCACTATGTAAGGAATTGTAAAGTCATAACTCTCCTATTGTGATGAGGCTGCAATTATAAATTACCATTCGATACACATTGTTATTTAGGGTTTTTTTACCAATTCAATTATTTGGGTTGGTTTTACTACAAACTGACTCCCATTTTGAATTCCATCTTGATGCAGGGTGGGGCAACATAACTTCCTTTTCTCAAATACAATACACTTTTAAAAAAGGAAGTTATGTTTCCGCACTCTGTAGTACACAACAAAACTTAAAATAATGCACATTTCAGTTGATGCAGCCCTTTTACCTTCACTTTGTTACAGAGTCTTTTAATTTTAGTACTTTTTGTTCCACTGAAAGCAGTTCTGCTATGAATACTGACAATAAAGAGCTAGAAAATGGCTCATGATGCCTAGCCACAGTATTCAACCCAAATGTCTCTTTGGTAGATGATGATAGAGTTCCACTCAATATTAAACTTTGCTGTTTAATAATGTATATCATGTAGTGTAATAACATATAACAGTGTAATAATGCATGAATTTCACTGGCCCTATTCGGCTAGTGAAATTCATACATTAGGAGGGTTGTTATTTATATTTTGAGCCTCGACAACAATAAGTGCTTTAGGCACCATCTGAAAGTTTGAACCTTTTAATGCTAATTCTCTTCAGAACATTGTGATGCTTGATCATAATTTATTTTGTTTACAGTTGTAGTATATAGTGAATATCGTTGTGTGTTTGTTTATGTGCATGATGATAGTCAACTGTCTAAATAAAGAAAGTACAGGCACCGCCATTTTGGCGTCAGTCTCTCACCTGCCTTTAAGCACGTTGGTTCATTTCAATACACCACAACAGTGAATCAAAAATTTTGTCTCAATGAAAAAATGGAGTTGTGAACACTTTCATACGATGATTTTTTATGACTTTCGACATAGATTATCAAGACAGGAGTGCATCAATCAACTTATTTCCACTTTTGGGGATGAAGCCCCATCCTTTGTCACTGTGAAACACTTGTACAAAGAATTCCATCATGGTTGCCATTATCTTGGCAACGAAAGTCATGAAGGTCATCCAAAATCAGTTATTGTGCCAGAAAGCATTGATGCTGTGCAAGAACTAGTGAAGGAAAACTGCCATTTGACTTATCATGAGATTGAGGCATCCTTGGAGATTAGTAGGACAAGCATCAATAAGATTTTGCATGAACATTTAGCTGTGAAAAAAATTTGTTCACATTGGATTCTGCATAATTTTACTCAAAAAGATGCTTGTGTCAATTGGTGCAAAGATATGCCTAACAAATACAATCAAGGTGCATCAAAAGCTGAGTGTAACAGCAACACAGGTCATGAATCTTGGATCTATGCAAATGAGGTCAAAAAATAACAGCAATCTACTGGATGGGTCCTCCAAGGTGAGCCAAATCCAACAAAAGTGATATATGCATGAAGCACATTGAAGTAAATGATCTTCTGTTTCTTTGGAATAACTGGACATGTGGCAGCGATACCATTACAGCAATGTAGAACCATGAATTCTGAATGCTACATGAGCATTTGTTTGCCAGAAATGCTTGGTAAATACAGAAAAAGAAGTGGCAACCTTGGCTCAGTCTTCATCATAACAATGCAAGCTCTCCCAGATCGACTGAAACAACTACCTATTTGACTGGCCAAAACGTTCGAATTGATTGGCCATCCTCCGTACAGCCCTGATTTAGCACCATATGACTTCTTTTTATTACTGTTTATCAAGAAAAAATTGCATGGCCAACATTTCTCGGTGACTGAAGTATTCAAAATTTATGTATTCAAAAACGAAGTTTTGGAAGTACTTTAATCAGAGTGGAAAAAATTGTTACAAAAATTGATTCGAGCCAATGCAAAAGTGTATTGATTATCATGGAGAATACTTTGAAAAACACTTAAGCCATTTTCAACTATAAATAACTGTCTTTTCAGTATTAGGCTGAAAATATAAATAGCAATCTTTGTAGTAGGGTGAACTACTAAAATGTAATAGAGTAAATAGTAGAGACTAATCCAGTTCCTTTTGCTGTGCTGGATGTGGCTTCCCATGAAGATCTTGTGCCCAAGAAAATCATACAGCTTGGTGTTATGGGTGCCCGAGAGCCATGCCCTGGAATCTAACCTGGGTCCTCTGGTGAGTAGTCCAATGCTCTATTCCTAGATTACCTCAACCCTTCATGATGTCTATGAGTTCATATATTAATAATTAGAGTTTGGTCATTAAATACAAAGTTCTTACTTTTGTGTTATCACATAAAAAGTGCAATGTGTACACACACAAATTAAAATGGAATGTTTTCTACAAAATATTCTTCCCTTATTATTTTCCTTATATATTCCTTTTCCTTAAGGGTATAATGGCAAAGGCATTGGCCAAGGCATAATGAAGAAGCTACATGTGAAAATTATGGCCATATAAGTTGAGAGTTTGCATTAAAGAATTAAAATTAACCTTTTTGTATTTACTGACAAAATATGAACGCTAAAACAAATGACTTTTCATCCAAGGATGAATATTTTGTGATGGATATAATTTAATGAATACATCAAGATATTTTCCAATATGTAATCTTTCTGTGAGAGCATATGCAATGACAGTTATAACTGAGCAACATTCAAAGGTGTTCCATCATTCCTTCCCCATTTCATCTTACTCGGTACATCAGTGCCTCTATAAATTTCCATTTTCAATCTTTGCAGCAGGTGGCCACCATTTTTGCACCAAGGCAGAGGTGTTCGTGAATGGAACTGGCTTCAACAGAAAAAACAAATGGAAATCTTGACAACCTACCTCAAACATCTATTTCCTGACCAACATCATGAAATTTTAGCACGGCATATTCGGTGGAGCTCCTGTCTCCAGTTGCTGCCATGGCCCCCCTCCCTTTGGGCAATGGCCCTCCACTAGGATAGCCATTGGCTCTCAGGGAGAGGTCTGCATACATGATGCCGCCTGCTGCTACAGATGCACTCTCACCATATGCCTGCGCATGCTGACTGCTCCCTCCTAAGCGATGGTGGTGGCTCTTTTTCTGGTGTGGGAGTGTGTGCAAGGATATGGGACTTTCTGCGTGTCGATGACGGTGCAAGCCGGAGTGGTCCACGCCATTCCTCGTCAAGGAGTTGGTGTTGGGGATTCTGTTTGAGTGCAAGCCTAGGCTTTCCGTCGTTATATGCCTGGTGTCACTGGTGCCCCACTCCCTGCTGTGATGGTGCTGGGGTTTTGGGCGGAGGATTTGAGGTGGGGGGCAGGATTGCTGTCCTGAGGGACACATTGTGGGCATGGGGGTGATAGGGGTCAAGACAGAACTCTCGGCCCCCGACCTGCCCACGGGGATTCCTCCTCTCAAGTTGGCATGTGAGCCACCCCTAGTGCTCCCCCTGTGAAGACTACCACAGCTGTTGCTGCTTGGGTGTTTCTGCCACTGTTGCCCCGAGCTAATGGAGAATGGACTAGTGCTGTTAGAAGAGGTGACCTACCAAGGTCAGAGAGAGACGTGCATTTTAATTCACACCACTGAGCTTTGTTAAAGAAAATACACATTTAATAGCAAATGGTTAATTGTGCAATTAAACAATTTAATTAAGAATTAGTGGTAGCATATACAGGTATTATTGAGAAATTATCACAGAACATCAAATATTAGAGGAAAATCACAAGTGGACAATAGAAAAAATTTCCAAATTGCCATATTTAAATGCAAGTACAAAAAAATCATACACAAAGAATTACCATTCATCCATTCAGGCTATGTTCCAGCAAGGAATCTTGCATAAACTTTCTGTGACATCATTAAAAGATAAGTGACAATGCACATGAAATTCAAATTAAGCAGCAATTATTTTCCTTGTTTCTATGAATATATTTTACATATTTTATCACAATATTGATAGGAAAAGTTAGGGGAGACTTAAAATATGGGGTCATAAAAAGAAGGGCTGGTGGCACTTATAAAAATTAACAATAAAAACACATACAAAATTAGTGTAAGTGGTCTGTCCAAAAAATACCCGAAATGGTCCAATCTGGCACCCATGATGCAAACTATAACCCCACCCACTAGCAGCGCTAGTGGGTGGGGTTATAGTTTACAACCAATGAGACATCTGTGCTTGGCGGATCGTCGGGCTGTGCATATGATGCTAGTTATATTAGCTTCTGTTGTCCTTGTTGTTACCGTTTGTCAAAAATGGAAATTGATGAAATCACAGTGCTACAAATCAACATCAAGTTTTTTGGTGATGTACACAAAAGTTATCAAGAAATTACTGGAATGTTGACAGCTGTTTACGGCCATAATGCTCTGAAGAAAACATCCATTTTCAACTGGATTAAGCATTTTAAAGATGACCGACAAGACCCCATGGATGATGCAAGGGCGGGAAGACCTTCTACCACCTGTGTTGACGATAACATTGATCGTATGTGGCCCCTTGTCCTTGCCAATGGTCGAAAAACTGTCGGAATGATATCTGATAAACTGAATATAGGGAAATTAACAGTGCACACTATTTTAACTGAACAGAAGGGATCAATCCTTCACTACGATAATACACCAGCACATTCAGCATTGTATGTTCACCAGTTTCTGGCAAAAAATTCAATCACCATCTTTGATCATCCCCCATATTCACCAGATTATGTCTCCTGCAACTTAATCCAATTCACAAAATGCAAAAATGTCATGAAGGGACACCACTGGGAAGATGTGACAGATGAGGGGACACTACTGGGAAGATGTGACAGATGAGGGGACACCACTGGGAAGATGAATGCCAGGTGACTCAGAAAGGTATCAGTTAGATTATATTATGGTTAGGCACAGGTTTAGGAACAGTGTGATAAATTTGCACAGTTTCCCGGGAGCAGATGCAGACTCTGACCACAATTTAGTTGTTATGAAATGTAACGTCCATTTCAAAAAGATTAGGCAGGGGCGGCGGGTTAGGAAATGGAATGTTGAAGGGTTAAATAGATTAATAAGGAAGGAGTATCAGGAGGCTGTAGAGAAAGTCATGAATGATGGTTAAGAGCTGAGTACTATCGAAGAAAATTGGGACTGTATCAAGAAAGTGATATCGGAAGCCGCAAAAGACACTATAAGAACTGTTAACGAGAAAAGGATAAGGAAACCATGGGTAACGGATGAGATGATTGCAAAGATGGATGTGAGAAGAAAATGGATAAATATAAACGCAGAGTTAGGCAAAATGAAGTACAAAAAGTTAAACAATAAATTGAGAAGGGCCACAAATAAAGCAAAAGAAGAATGGTGGAAAACGCAATGCGAGGATATGGAAAGTTTACAGAAGAAGGGTGAAATTGGTGCTCCATACAGCAAGGTTAATTTATTATCGGGAAGTAAGAAGGCAAGATCTGTGCTAACAGTTAAAGATAAGTGGGGTAAGATAAGAGTTGACAGAGGAAAGATCAAGGAGAGATGAAAGGAATATATAGAATTACTGAATGGTAAAGAACTTAGGTCAACAAGGTTAGACATAGAAAAGGAACACGATGCAGATGAAGATAGCATAATTCCAGACATACTTGACGATGAGATAGAAAGGAAGATGAAACCAAATAAGGCAATGGGGGGTAGACAACATTCCTGTGGAAATACTGAAATGTTTAGGAAAATGTGGGAAGAAGATAGGACTTAATATGGAATGACATAGAATATAGAATACAGTCGGGACCAATTTGCCGGTTTCGTAGATTTCGAAAAAGCATTTGATAGAGTGAATTGGGAAAAACTAATGCGTGTATTGCAGAAAATAGGAATGGATTGGAGGGACAGGAGACTGATCCGCAACCTGTACATGTCGCAGACTGCTCAGGTGCGAGTGGGGAACGGGGAGTCCGGATGGGCAGTGTTAGGAAGAGGGGTAAGGCAGGGTAGCACATTGTCACCGGTGCTGTTCAAAGTATATGTGGAGGAAATGATTAAAGAGGCATGGGAAGAACTAGAGGTAGGAATGAAATTCGGCAGGGGATTTGTAAAATCAGTTAGGATTGCTGATGACAAAGCTTTAGTTTTTCAGTCAGCCAAGGGGTTGCAAGCATTGCTGAGTGAATTGGAAATTCAGTGTGACAGATATGGGATGAGCATCAATATTAATAAACAAAGGTTATGCGATTTTCCAGAAAGAAAAAGGCTAAGCTAAATATTAAAATAGGTGGGGAAAAAATAGAGCCGGTAGAACAGTTTACATATCTCAGAAGTGTTTCGGACCAACGCGGTCAAAGTAGTAGGGACGTAAGGAGAAGAAATGCGTTAGGCAAAGAGGCATCCACAAGGATGAAGGAGTTGATGATGAGGACGTTGAGTAGGAAGGTAAACAAAAGACTCGTAAAAACTTTGATATGGAGGGTAGTTATGTACAGAGCGGAAACATGGTCGCTGAAGCAGGAGGATAGACATAGATTGGAGGCTTTTGAAATGTGGATGTGTAGAATAGTGGAGAAGGTGAAATAGAACAAAAGGAAAACAAGTGAAGAAGTATTAGGGATGGTTTGCAAAACCAAAATCAGTATTTCATGTTATAAGTGGTTTACTCAATTGAAAATGGTGTGGCAATCAGTGGAAGACAATGAGCATTCTGAAAGACCAACATCACCAACTGATGATCCCTACTTCAAGAAAATGAATGATCTTATTTGTTCAAATTGGCTTTTGACTGTCAGAGAACTTGCAGAAGAATTTTGAACTCAATTGGTTCATGCTAATAAATATTGTCTGAAAATTCAAGTATTCATTGAGTCACCACCATATTTGTGCCTCACCTGATGACAGCAGACCAGAAATAACATCGAGTTAAAGTCCATTGGGAACTCTTTGATTGAGCTGAAAAGGATGAAACCTTCTTGTCCAGGGTCATCACAGGTGATTAGTTATGGGTTATGGATATGGCATTGAAGCAAAGAGCAATCTTCCCAATGGTTTGGTGAAACAATCCCCTACCCCAAAAAAGATGGACAAGTTCACTTGAATACCAAGGTGATATTGACCATTTTTTTCAATTCAAGTTTTTTGTGCATCACAAATACCCACTTAAAGTCCAGCCAGTCAACACAGTGTACTAGCCGAGGATTATGAAATGCCTACGAGAGAGAATCAGGTGAAAATGGTCTGAAAGTTTTGGTTTCTTCACCATAACAACGGCTCATTCATCTCCAGATCTTGTGAGTTTTTAGCCAAGGACAAGACCACTGTGCTTCCCCACCCACCCTACTCACCATATCTGACCATGTGACTTTTTCCTGTCCCTCAAACTAAAAATCCCCTCAAAGGAAAAGATGTGGCACTATTCCAGAGTTAGAGGAAAATTCACCAGAGGAGTTTATGAGCATTCTAGGGCTGGTTTTAAAATGGAAAAACCATTGGGAAAGGTGTATGCGCTGTGTTGCGGAGACTAATTTGAAGGGGACGAATAGTTTCTTAGTGAATTATTTTTTTGATAAACAATTTTGCCAAATTTTTTAGCAGATCTCACAATGTGAAAAATACATGCAAACATTTTAAGATAACAAAAACCATGCATGAGGTGGTAAAAGAGCAAAATCTATGACTGACCTGAAGCCCTGAAGTTTCTGAGGTATTTTTAGGTGCAGGCACATTCTGATAGGTGTGCTTTGAGCGCAGCAGCGTACCAGTTCTTGGAGCAGGAATGGGTTGGGTGGAGGAGGGAGGGGAAGTGGGACCACCTGGAACAACATGCCTACTGCTGGCTTGTGCCAAAATGGGAGTGCAACCTTCAGGGGTTGTGGCATGGTCACACCTGGCTTCCCTCTTATCACCATCCTTTTGTGCATTTCCCGCAAGATGCCCAACAGCTCGTGAGCGGAAGCGCTGCATCGAGCTATGGCCCAACATCCATTTGGACCATGAAAATGATTTGGCCGGAAGGCATGACGGCTTACGATCAGGGGCAAGCCTCATTGAATTGTAAAGCCTAACTGAGGTGAGGCTGGACCAAGGCAGAGGTTTTCGCCCAGTGCCGGTGCAACTTCGAGTGGAGCCATAACCCGATGAACCTGCTCGACTTGACTGACTCGGCGGTCGAAGGGTTGTGTGGTGGTGTGGTGCTTTGCTGGCTTGCTGCTGGTTTTTGGGATTGCGGGGAGGGATTGGAGGTGGGTCACATTCATTGGTTTGAGAACACAGGTTGCGAGAAGCACAAAGTTTTGTAGGGGAACAAAACTGCAAAACAACAAAAAAGTTCATGCGCAAACAAAATGTTAGGAGGATATAGCATGAGAAATGCATAAACAAACTGGTAAATGCAAACAAAAAGCAGATATTTTCAAAACTTTACAATCAAATCACTACTTTACAATATTCAACAGTCCATTCTCCTTTATTAAATAAGTGGTACTGTTTTGTAGGTAAGTTTTGGAATAGACGCAGGCTTAACTTTCTTAGCTTTGTTTAACAAGGCACAAAGTGACACCCTAAACTAGATTAAACTGTTCTTCAATACTGCATGCTTTCTACCTCTCTTTTCTCCATTTCTTCAATCTTCCCTTCATTTTCCTCAAAAATGCTCATAGGAATTAACATTATTCATTTATCCACTTTTCTTGTCACCATAACTTCTGACCTACTCCTGAGGAATCAGGTATGTGGGTTAAATAATAAACTATTTATTTCAATTCTTTTTTTCCTTTTACAAATTGAGTTGCATTCCCATTTACTTCATTCCACGATAGAAGAAAATTGAACATGATCCTACATGCTAAACATAATTGTTTTTCTTTGATTTTCTATTTTTCAATTTCTTTGATTTCTAATTTTCTTTGATTAAACCTAGTACATAATTTATTTTTTTACAGCATGGAATACATCATCGTAATTTAGATTAATTTATATGGGGAAATTTGTTTAGCTAAATGAGTATTTTGCGAAATGAGACTGACTGCAGAATGAATTGTGCTCATTTAACAAGGTTCAACTGTACTTCTAATAAAATATTCTTACATGTAAAATACATATACGAAGTAAGTCTGCATTCACGTTCACCCAGGATGAGTAGATAACTCGTCAATGTTGTGTGGGCTTTGTAATTTTTTGACCCATTACAAGTGAGAAAAATATCCCTCTCACATTCAGGTCAATAATGCATGCCTTAGTTCCAAACAAAATATTGTAATAATAAATATGATACTACTCAAATTCAATATACTCTAGGTAAGCCATAAAATATCAGCTTCAAAATTTGTTATGCAGTCAATGTCATCAAGTGTTTCAACCTTCATTCATATTGTGAAGCAGGCAAAATATCTAAATAGCTTCAGACGAAATGAAACTTGATTGGTATATTGTTTTCCATTCTTTACATGCTGGCCATCTTGTTACATCAATTCACTATTTGATGACATCCACATAGATGAAAAATATTATTATTATGCAAAATGAGGCTTTTCAGAGCAACGCAGGAGTCATCAAATGCCTAATCAAATGGTAGGTGCAATACAAAAAAGGAACAAATATTCCATGGTGGTGGGATTCAAAAATAAAGTTTAAAGGTCTCAGGTGTCACTTTGTGTAACTTACTAATCATTTTAAAAATAAAAATACACTTGTACAGTCAATTTAAAAACAATGATTAATTGAACTATATCACATACATGTCACTATCAATAATTAATAATAAAATAAAAAGTAAAGCCTAAAAATCAATTTAAAGGAGTATAAAACAAATGGTACCATAAATATATTTTCAAAAGTACTGAAGTAGTTAGATTAAATTTTAATGGAAAACCAAAATTATAATTCCTATTTTTCCAATCATACCTTGTTTGGAGGATTTTGAAGACCATGGAAAGGAAGATTTTCATAAAAAGCTCTGTCATCATCGGCTTGGCTCCCTCCCATGTTGACACCATCTGGTGCTTTTCCCTGACTGGACTTATCTCTGGTAGCTGACAGGCTGGGGTCTGGGTAAATTAAAGAAAATCATTGTTTAGACACAAAATAAATATCTATTTTAAATACCACATCTGCTGGCACTTATGTTGCCCTGCATGCATGGAAATATATTAAACATTTAATCATACAAGAGCAATTATACAGAAATTTTCATGCAAATATCAGTTAATTGTATCTCTCTTGCTAATTGAACATATATTTCTTTCCTAAAATAAGTTCCTTAGAATTTAGCCGGCATACTGACATGTATATATCACCTTTTTGCACATATTCTGAGACTAAACCATATGTAGCCTTGCACCAAATAAGCTCACTTCATAAAGCTAACAGTTTCAGGCTTAACTTTGTGAAATTCCTTCATGGTGAGGGTGAAAGAAAGAGAAAAGGAAACTGAACTTGTCACCTGATGATGATGTGCCGCATCGAAACCATGGTCGTGTTATATTAAAATTGTGTGGAAGTGCAAAGTTTTCTTTTCTCTTTCTTTCACCCTCACCAAGCTCACTTCGCCCCATTGCATAAGCATGTTATATTATAGAGACACTATATAAATAAACAACTATGCATAATTTTAGATGTATTAAAGGAAGCCCAAAGTATGAGCAGAGTTGTCTCAAATGTGTGGGCTTCCATCAGAAAAAATTGAGGTAATCATTAGACATGCAGAAAAGTACTCTAATTCCACCTTAGACAACAGTAGCTGCCTCAAAGGTCGAAGAAAAACATTTGAAAGAAAATAATTTAAATTTATTTAAGTCAATCTGCCATGGATAATCTAAATTATTAATCAGTACTCATTTAATTGGATGATTCTCCATTTTTTACAAATGACATAACAAGGCTAAACCACTACATTCAGATCAATAGAAGAAATCTTGAAGCTCTATAAAATAATTACCTAATCTTGGACTTGAGTATCAATATCATTTCTATGAAAAAAATAAAACAGAAAGATCAGCACATTTTAAAATCAGAAAAGAGCCAGGGGGAAGTAAAAATTACAACAATAAGTTATTTCATGAAAACTTTTCCCATTGATGAATGTATCAAGATAAATATATTTGCACTTCACAGCAGAATTTGAAAGTGTACATGGGTAGAGCATCTTCTTAGGCACTTTTCTACCATTCAACTATAATTCACAGAAGATTTGGGCATATGAACAACAAAAAAATTAAGTCTTTCTAAAAGATGCATTAAACACTATTGTGCTTCATGGGATTTAAAACAATCCCTTCATTACAATAGAAACTTACCTCTCCCTGATTTTTTGCGCTTCCTGGAGGTACCACGGTTGCTTTCCCCATCTAATTTCTTGAAGGTCACCACTACAAAATACACATTAAATACATGCAGATAACACATGAAACATAAGCAAAATTCACAATTTAGTGAAAAACAAGTTTAACAGCTAACTCAAGAAATATCAATTGAGTGTCATTCCACTACATGCATTGAAACAAATAGTCATTGTATAATTAAGTCAAATGAAAATTCATGGAACATTGGCCATTAGTCATCAATAATGCTACTATCACACAATATGCACTCCATTAAAAGTCTATGCACTATGAATCAGATATCAGTTATTGAATATGCTCATTTATCCAAAAAGAAAAATCAGTGATAACTTGATGTTATAAAGCACACAAATAATCAGGACAGGACATATTAAAAATTTGAGGACAATGCTGGTCATTTTTTAGTCTCATGGTCTTGTTGATTAGAGAGTGCATGACTTGTGAGCAATCTGCAGAAATAGGCTCATATTCTAAAGCAATACATCAATAACCAATACAACATTGCACATATTATTTACCAAAGCATTTATTATCTGTTCAGGTGTGTACTACTTCTAGGAATCAGCCCTACATTTAATATTTTGAGCAATATTGAACAAGTTATCCTCTACAGTTGTCCCTTACGTTGTATCTAAGTAATGAATAAATACTTGTTAAAACAGGGTAAAATCCTCATCTATCTACCCTAACCAAAAATAGCTTCAGGGTGTTCATGGGATAGAACAAATATGATTTTAATTTGCCTTGGTTGTTTGAAAAGTACTAGCTATAAATGGATCTTTCTATGTATGAAACAGGTAAAGTGCTTAAGAATTAATTAAGAAAAAATATAGGAATCCTGAAAGTATATTTTGAATCAAAAGCAATGATGTTTAATGCACCTATGTAATATAAAGTCAAAAACTTTGTTAAGTAATATAGAAAACCTCACCGCAAATAATTTGACTGATTCAGAATTATTTCATCTAAATTTTCACTATCAATTTACCTAAATATTTCAACACAAATCACCTTTTAGTCCCCAATCAATGTATTTAAGATACTTATCTAGCTGAACATCATACTATTTTAACAAAATTTTATGAAAAACTTGCAGATTTAGTATCAATTTTTTAATAAATATATTATAATATAATGCTGATAAAGATAAATCTTGGTTAATAGACCGCAGCTTTATGTTGAACATTAGTCAATAAGCTGTCTAGGACAAAAATCTCATAAAATTGTATTCACTGAAAAGGTAGCATTGGAAGCTTGAATCTTTGTTCATAGCCCCTTATAAAAATCAGTTAATAAGTATTCAAATGAATAAACCCATAATATATGTTTTATTTCAAATTCATTTTAAAAGATTTTTTGTTCAAAATGCAACAAAGAATCCTCAATCACAATGGTACAATTTTCTTTCCACTCCTAAGAAGATTGCAATAGCCAAGGGTACCCTACGCAGAAATTGAGGACCCTGATCAATAAATTTTGTTTCTAATCACAAGTTGTCACTGCTACTGAAATGCCACACAAGGAAAAGCACAATACAAAGTGCACTGGCATGAATTATCTGGTTCTGTTAATTAAGTCACATCATTAGGTAAAATTGTGAAAGGAATGCATTTGCAGAAAAAACTAAGAATTATGTTGATAAATTTATGGAATATGCTCTGTATACAAAACAAAATTCAATCAAAAACATAAAATACAGATATAGGAAAGAAAAAATCTCTGAGTAAATTACAGTGTTTTGTTAAATTAAAATTAGATTTATTTTAATTCAGAACAGACATGCATATTATATTAAAGAATCTCATTAGTACATTTTTACCAGTGTCTAGTATTTTACCAGTAATTTCAATGACATATATACAAGCTGATAGTCTGACAATAATTTACCTACCAAAGATACTTTCTTGCCTCATGAATGTAAAATAAATATGGCATAATTAATGTGTCGTAAG
The DNA here is from genome assembly GCA_037158775.1 of Hetaerina titia. Taxonomy (NCBI): domain Eukaryota; kingdom Metazoa; phylum Arthropoda; class Insecta; order Odonata; family Calopterygidae; genus Hetaerina; species Hetaerina titia. The sequence continues at coordinate 12,341,327 of CM073777.1, read as the reverse complement.
CTACTTAAAGTTGAAAAAATCAACAATTTGAAAGATTCCCTTCAAAACATGTAAATGTTTTATGTCTTTTAGATATTATGTGACATGCTAGTAACTCAGAATAATCATATTGCATGTGTTTTTGTAAGCACTTGTTTAAATATATTTGGAAGCACATATTAAGTCCTTTCTCTGCTTCAGTATGAGTAATATAAGGAGATAAATAGCATTTTGAAATTAAAAATTTTTGGGGAAATGTTTTAGGAATGGCACAATATATTCATCTGAGAGACATTTAGTAGTATTGAAACATGGAAGTGTTTACTAACATGCAAGTCACTTAAGAGTTGAAACATGGGCGGATTTACTTGGGCCACCGTAATTTTATTTTACTTATTTCTAATCACTTAATCTGTCTTTTCATTAGCACTACTCTGGGAATTTACTGTAAACCGATAATCATATTATATATTTGAAAAGAAACTTGAAGTGTATTTAATAATGAAAGATAATTGTCATCCATAAATACAATACATTGTTTATGGTGACTGATTATACTATATATGTGTTTTTGGAACCTCCAAAGATGGCACATTTATGATTACTAATCTTCTTAAATCCAAATTTTAGCTAAAAATTATCAGGTCATCATTTAAGTCTTTTGTCTCTTATAAAAGATCCTACAACTTATTTAATGAAATAAGGAAAGCTAATGAAAAATAATCAGCTTCTGTCGGTATATAATTAGGAATGACCAGATAAAAAGTGTACTAATGAGGTTTTTGCATTCACAATGAGGCCAAATGAATGCAAAACTGCACTCAGCTTAAAATTCTCATGCACATGGAATGCCAAAGTGACATTTTGCTCATGCTTCTAATGAAAAACATTTTATAATTTCTACAATTTTTCATATCAAGTCAGTGCAATGCCAAGTGGAGGGATATGGTTTCTTCTGCAAGCAATTGTTTGGTCACAATAAGGAGATGACCTCAGGGCTTTGGCTGCCTTACCTCCACTCTTGCCATGGAAGATACCTGGCACTGTGCTCATTCTAGCTCTGCCTCGCACCCTCCTGCCGGGACACCTCCCCTGCAAACTTCCCCTACTTCCACCTCCCTGCCCAACCACCATCCCGGCCAAATACACCCCCACCCGGTCCCGAGTGGGACCCCCATCAAGGGTCGTGCTTCGAACCACATCAATGGGCACACTCGAGTTGTTTATGTGGGAGAAATTTGAGAGGTTTGGGTTGTGGTGGGCCGAGTATGCAAGGGGGTGTTGCGTGGCACCAGGCCTGCCGAGAGAGTGTGCCCCATTTACATGGACACGCACCCCTGGCCGCAAGGGCCAGCGGGGCAGCATGACCTGTGGGGCCAGAGACCCATGTGGAGACATGCCCTCTGGGCTGGGACCATTGCAACGGGGAGGGTGGTTGGGAAGGGATTGGTTGAAACGAAGCCAGTGGGAGGGGGAGAGGAGGAAGGGGAAGAGAATAGGAAGAGACATCACAGCTCAGACATACAAACAAAAAATATACAAAAAAAATTTAGTAAACATGCCATGACTTTCAAGGTTGCAAACACACCCAATGAAATGAAAAAAACTAGGCATAATTGGGCTTTCATGTCTATGATTAATGAAAATAATAAAGTAATGCGCAAAGATTTTTCGAATGATAAATGCTGGTACATGTATTTCTTGGGTTAAAATTAAAATCAGAAGGCCTTTGAGAAAACACCAATAAAAAATAATTCACAATTGGAAATATGAAATGAGCTATGAGAAATAAAATTTCCATTCAGAAAAATCTTTGTTTGATTAATTAACAAGCACAGCTCAACCAAAGTATTGGCAATTTCATTATTTCTACAAAACAATCAATCCACTATCCACTTAAAATGTTAACAATATTAAAATAGCACAAAGCTTCACTGCTAAACAACAACCATAACGCTAATATATTGTTACCATATAAAAACTTGAAAAAATTTACCTTCAACTGATAATGCATACTGATGATTTTCCAAGGCTAAAATTCATCTGTCAAAGAATGAGTTCAGTAAAAAGTAAAGCAGAGAAGAGGGATGCTGTGTATCTTGAAACAATTAAAAAATCATATTGTTTGTATGTGAAATGGCACAATGCCAAGGATGTGTTCTTTGAAAGACCAAACCAGATTGCCGTTCAGGGCATGGATATTTCCATAATTGACACCATTCTTGCCATGCTTCAATAGAGTACTTTAGCTATGTGTCCATGAATGTGCTACAACACTTCAGTTACTCAGAAGAAAACTCTTAAACCGCATACTATTCAAGTTGACTAGATCTGAAGTAAGAAACACACAAAGGAAATAGAAATCCTCCTTGGTGGAGAAATAATAGCAAAGACAGAAAAAGAAATACTATGCAAGTTGGAGAAATGAAATGAGTAGAAAGGAAGAAAGAGAATGAGAGAAAGGAGGAGAGAGAAAGAGATACGTGCTTTGGACATGTGATGTTTTCTTTTACCTGGGAGGAAGCAATCAGTGTCAGGAGGAGCAAGGCTCATGAAGTTTGGAGTGGCATCAATAGTGGCCCATCCAATCGGCCTGTTAGATGATGGGGATCTTTGACTGTTATTCGGGTAGCGTCAGGGCCGAGAGACAGACAGCTGCTGTGGCAACAGTTGGGTCTGCGCTTGCAGCTGTGGTTGTTGCTGTTGTTGATGGGAACGGGCAAAGGGCCGGCCTGGCCCGGTCAGGCAATCAGGAAGGTAACTGAAATGTTGTTGCAGAGAGGAGCAGGTGGCGAATCCCTCATTACAAGGAAAGGTGAAAGGGTATTTCTTTTTGCTATGTGTCTGATCATGCCAAAGAAATCAAGAGTCCCAAGAAGAAGCAAGAGAAGAACTACTTTAATCATGTGGTTACACAGATCAGAGGAAGAAATAATAATTTTTTGGTGTTGTGACTATTTTGGAAGCATGGATTATTTCATATCTAATTGAAATGTTGCAAATGGATAGGCTGATGAAAATATATGGCCCTGAACTCCTTTATCCAAATGAATATTGTTTATTTGTTCCAGTGGAGGGCAAACTGGCAGAGGATTAGCATACCTTCCAAAGGCAAAATCATCAAAGGACCCTCCCAATAAGACCTCCAACCACCTCCAAAAAGTCGTAATTCCATTACTACAGTACGTCAATTAAAAATTAGTAGCTGGTTAGTTGTTCCCTAAATTTTCTGTAAAAATACTTAGCTCATAGAAACTTTTTGGATTTCATTAAAGCCCTCTAACTTGTGCTATTGGTTTGCTAAATGATGCCCACTAAATAAAGGACCAACTAATGCACACCATTTGTGTGTGTACATGCATATTAAGTGTCAAAATATATAATTCCTTCACCATGTATACGTTGTTGATAACTGGTTGCTTTCATGTAGTTAGTGAATGCATAACAATACACCATATGAAACTCCCATAGTTATGCCTGAAATCAAACCTAATAAGATTGGCTAATAAGGTAGAAAATACCAAAGCCTGTTTAGTGAGCACTCCTATGCATCCTGAATGGTTACTTCTCTCTTGTTGTTTCAACATACCTGAACAATTATTAATATACAGTAAACTCTTGATTAACTGTGTATGTCCACCAAGGGGGCCTGGGGTCGAATACTGGATGCGGCAGATATTTTTCAGTGGTATCCTGATCCCTACTTGAGGTGCTTTGTGGAGAGCACTTTGAGTGAGAATGATGTCTATTGGATGGGACATTAAACTGCAGACCCCCTTGGCAGCTTTCGAAAAGAGTAGGCTAATGCCGATGCCGGATTTCCCTCAACCCTTCATCCTTTCCCATTCATTCCTAATGGTTCAAATGATCTTCGCTCTGGGTCCCCTCCCCTAAAATTACTACTACTACTATAAAATGAATTTACATCACCAGTTTTACAGATTATCTGTGCTACTCTTTCTGTCTTCTCAGCACCTCAAATTTTTAATAAAATTACCATGATAGAGATAATTAAATGCTTTGCAACTTCAGTACCCTTTGTTTAAAATTACAAATTGGAAATATCTTGGCTGCTGTAGAAGTTTTTGATTTCACTAAAATTCAAGAGTTGTCAATAATGCCGTTTAATGTTTTAATTAAAACGCTCTTGTAATGCCAGAACTTTCCCAATACTGTTCATCTCGCAATCTGTAATGCTTAGAATTCCAGACTCTCCTTTAAGATGAGCAGATACATGGATTTACTATGCCACAAGTCAGTCTTTATAGCTTTGCATTATTTTAACTGCTATCATATGAAAAATATGATTCCGTATTGGCGATCTTTCATCAATGTTCACTCTTTGCCAGTCATTTGTTTTTTCCTGTCTGGCTACATGATTGCTCTAACTTTCCAAGGAAAATATGTTACACCACTCACTTGATAATATTTCTCTGCTCTTGCCAACTTTCACCCTTTATGAAATGATTGAAAAAAGTAAAAGTTGTATTTTCCATTGCTCAAAACTCAAGTTGATCGCAAGGAATACAAAGGAGGGTCTCCATGTGTGTGTGTGTGTGTGTATGTTATATTATTATTATTATTATTATTATTAGGTAATCTACCGGTTAAGGTAGGTTTTTGGATGGACACAACTATCAAATAAACATTTTGTGACTCCCCACCTAGCAAACTAATCTATATCAGGTCCCTCTTCATCTCTGTGTACTTCCTTCCTCCCTTCATCCCATCCAACATCCCTATCCTGTTCCTACCCTTTCCTCGCTTGCCCAACATTCTCCCCTCTATTACCTTCTTCAACATTCCACTACCGCTCAATACGCCTTTCATCCATTTTTCTTGCCTCCATAGGATTTCTCTCAACAAACCCCTCTCCTCACCCACCATCTCCAGTACTTCCTCATTTGTTTTCCTTTCGGTCCATTTCACCTTCTCCATCCTTCTCCACACCCACATTTCAAAAGCCTCCAATCTACGTCTATCCTCCTGCTTCAGTGACCACGTTTCCGCACCATACATAGCTACGCTCCATATCAGAGTTTTTACGAGTCTTGTCTTAACATCCCTACTCAACGTCCCCGTCATCAACTCCCTCCTCCTTGAGAAAGCCTCCTTGCCTAGCGCAATTCTTCTCCTTACGTCCCTACTACTTTGACCGTATTGGTCCAAAACACTTCCGAGATATGTAAACTGTTCTACCTGCTCTACTTTTTCCCCACCTATTTTAATATTTAGCTTAGCCTTTTTCTTTCTGGAAAATCGCATAACCTTTGTTTTATTAATATTGATTCTCATCCCATATTTATCGCACTGAACCTCCAATTCACTCAGCAATGCTTGCAACCCCTTGGCTGACTGAGCAACTAATGCTTGGTCATCAGCAAACCTAATCGATTTTACGAATTCCCCTCCGACTTTCATTCCTACCTCCAGTTCTTCCCATGCCTCTTTAATCATTTCCTCTACATATACGTTGAACAGTACCGGTGACAATGGGCAACCCTGCCTTACACCTCTTCCTAACACTGCCCATCCGGACTCTCCGTTCCCCAATCGCACCTGAGCAGTCTGAGACATGTACAGGTTGCGGATCAGTCTCCTGTCCCTCCAATCTATTCCTATTTTCTGCAATACACGCATTAATTTTTCCCAATTCACTCTATCAAACGCTTTTTCGAAATCTACAAAACAGGCAAAAACGTCCTGATTGTATTCTATATTCCTCTCGACTAGTGATCTCATTACTGCAATGCCATCACGCATACCTCTTCCTTTCCTAAACCCAAACTGATCGTCCCCTAAGTAATCATTTGCCTTACTCTCTATCCTTTTGTTGATGATCCTGAGAATAACTTTAGCTGCGTGGGATATCAAACTTATTGTTCTGTAATCCTCACATGACGTAGACTTTTCCTTTTTTGGAATAGGAACTAACACCGATCTCACAAAATCTTCCGGCCAGATTCCTTCCTCATAGATACTACGAATCAGTCCATATATGGCCTTCTTCCCACCTTTCCCTAACCATTTCAACATTTCTACAGGAATATTGTCCACCCCCACAGCCTTATTTGCTTTCATCTCCTTTAATGCCCTTTCTATTTCATCGTCGAGTATGCCTGGACCTAAGCTATCTTCTTCTACGTCATGTTCCTTTTCTATGTCTAACCTTGTCGGCCTAAGTTCTTTACCATACAGTGTTTCTATATATTCCTTCCATCTCTCTTGGATTTTTCCTGGTTCAACTATTATCTTACCCCATTTATCTTTAACTGTTAGCACAGATCTTGCCTTCTTACTTCCCGATAATAACTTAACCTTGCTGTATAGAGCACCAATTTCACCCTTCTTCTGTAAATTTTCCATATCCTCGCATTGCGTTTTCCACCATTCTTCTTTGGCTTTATTTGTGGCCCTTCTCAATTTATTGTTTAACTCTTTGTACTTCATTTTACCTAACTCTGTGTTTACATTTTTCCATCTTCTCCTCTCATCCATCTTTGCAATCATTTCATCCGTTACCCATGGTTTCCTTATCCTTTTCCCGTTAACGGTTCCTATAGTGTCTTTAGCGGCTTCCAATATCCCTTTCTTGATACATTCCCATTTTTCTTCGATAGTACTCAGTTCTTTCTCGTCACCCATTAGTTTCTCTACAGCCTGCTGATACTCCTTCCTCGTTAATCCATTTACTGCTTCTAATATATATATATATATATATATATATATATATATATATATATATATATATATATATATATATATGTGTGTGTGTGTGTGTGTGTGTGTGTGTGTGTGTGTGTGTGTGTGTGTGTGTGTGTGTGTGTGTGTGTGTGTAAAAAATATATACACACATACAGTGGGTCATGGTAGTCTTGGGGGTAAAGTGTTGGACTACTGTCTGGAGGGCCCAGGTTCGATTCCCGGGCACTCCGTCACCCTGGGCACCTACAGCTATGAGATTTTTTAGGAAAGCAACTGCCCTGCCCCATGCCCTTCAGAGCGAATTTCACGCGCCATTGGGCTTAGTACTGGCTAACTCTACCAAACAGGCCTTTGGGTTGATTATATGTATATATATCATGACTATAACTTGTAACTATTTCGGTTACCTGTGTCTTTCGATCATTTGTGCTTCATCATGCATCCATTAGCACACACATTATCGAGAGTTTACGTTATGTACATATCATTTTACTTTCAAAGTGAAGTACAATATTCAGGCATATATTTCTGTACCCCAAGATTTTTCAATAGATCAAAATTATTTCACTGGAACCACTATTTTTGAAAAACATGCATCATGCTTTCCTTTTCAACTCTCTTTTAAATTTACTTCCAGTAATAATACAACATTAAGATGTATAATTAAGATTTAGAGAGCAGGATTTTCTAATCTAAAATCATCACTTGTCCAAAATAGTGAAATCGAGAATTCTCATACATACATTTTAATCTGTAATCTATTCTTTTCGGCCAAAAAAAAAACAAGATTTATTCTATTAACATTTTGTTAGGGTACCCAAACGAATATCTACACAATTTAAATAAAATACTGATTATGTAATCATTTGGAAAACATGGAAATACTACGGCAGTTCAAGGCACTGATTATATAGCTTTTTTGTTGAATGAGTTACTTAAATTGCAGAGATATATGCTGATAAATGTACTTTGGAATTCACAATTAAAATATTGGACTTTAGCTGATGAGTCATTTTTGAGGTGGATTAAATGGATGGACAAATTCCTCTGCCCTTCTGAATTTTCACTTCCCATCACATTTATATGTAAAATGATGTGAGCATTCATCATGTTCTAAAATTCATTTTATAAGCCACAGTCACACATTAAAATTATTAGTTTTATGAACCTTGGTATTCACTTAGCATTTACAGTCATCACAGCTGAATGCACTCTGAGAATGGCATTTTGTTAGTATCTCCGTGGCACCAGTGAGTCTTCAGTTTAAACTCAATCTTGATAGTGCAAATTATATCTCTCTGCATTCCCAATACCCACTCAAACTTCTGTCTGATATGATGGCATGGCCATTTCACTCTGTAACATATTCCTGACATCAATCGCAAATTCAGAATCATTTTTTCCTATCAACACCATCAAGTTATCACAGTAGCAATTTTCATCCCTGGAGTGAAAAATTGTAAAATAAATAGAGCTAATAATACAGAAGCATTGAGACCAGAAATGGCTAAGTGATTAATAAAATACAGGAAAGATTTGTTAAAAATATGTAGTACATAATAAAATACAGGAAGAATTTGTTACAAATATGTAGGAAAAAATATATATTTAAAAATAGGAGGGAAATAAATTTTTCTTATTCAAATTTAGTGTCAAGAGAGGCAGGAACAACTTGAAAGAAAATGAAAGGACCATCATATAAAATCTAGATGACAGGAAAGGCAGCCACAGAAAGAGTCAAGGAATGGAAATTGGGAAGGTGCAGTTAATTGTATAGTCCAAATGTATAGTTGAAAGAAGTGAGATTTCTATACAGACAATCACAGTGGCATTTCTTTATAAACTTGGCAAACTTATAAGCACTACCATACACAAGTATGTCTATCAGCTTTGCTCAAACATTTCTGATGAATGACATTTTTTTAAGAGTACACAAGTAAAAATATCATTCAGCAAGTTACATTTCAAAAAGCATTACAGCAACAGTGCAATTAATTTTTATGTGAACTTTCAGTGGAGCTATTTTTATAAATGGCAGAAAGTTAATCAAGGGCAGAATTGCCTTTCTATATTTTCAATACTCTCCTATGCCATAAGTTTATGCCTGCAACAAGGGATGCAATTTTGGATATTTTTTTAAAACAAATAAAAGGTTTTATGTGAGGTAAAGCTTGGTTGAACTTTGAGCAGTTCCAAGAAATTACTTTAGAATCACAAAGCAGAATGAAGGATAAATAGATTATCTAGCTCATTAGGATTCATTTTTAAATATGGGTTATGAATTTTTCTCCATGAAAATGGTTGAATCATTTTAAATATTTCCCTATCAATATAAATCAAACCTCAGGTCTGACCTTTAATATTAAAAATTTATGGCCCAAAAAAAGGCTCCATATTTTAAATATGGCTGTTTAAACTAATTTAACTCACATCCTAAAAAACATAACTGAGAATATGTTACATTTTAATATCCACATCAACTCATTTCAAATCTCTCAAAATGTGGTTCAGAATTATATATCAGAAAGCAAAAAGTGGCTGACAAAACAAAAGGGTGATACCTTTATATCTTTTGTTGGGTGATTCAGGGAATAGTCCAAAGTGGATCATTCACGTCAATTGCTTCATGGCAAATATTTTTTAGGTAATCTACCAGTGAATGTGGTTTTTGGATGGACACAACTATCAAATAAACATTTTGTAACTCAAAAAAAAAACCCTAATCCAGCAACCTAATCAACATCAGGTCACTCTTCAACTCTGAATACTTCTTTCCTCCCTTCATCCCATCTAACATCCCTATCCTATTCCTGCCCTTTCTTCACTTGCCCAACATTCTCCCCTCTATTACCTTCTTCAACATTCCACTACCGCTCAATACACCTTTCATCCATTTTTCCTGCCTCCATAGGATTTCTCTCAACAAACCCCTCTCCTCACCCACCATTTCCAGCACTTCTTCATTTGTTTTCCTTTTGGTCCATTTCACCTTCTCCATTCTTTTTCACACCCACATTTCAAAAGCCTCCAATCTACGTCTATCCTCCTGCTTCAGCGACCACGTTTCTGCGCCGTACATAGCTACGCTCCATATTAGAGTTTTTACAAGTCTTGTCATTACCTCCCTACTCAACGTCCCCATCATCAACTCCTTCCTTCTTGAGAAAGCCTCCTTGCCTAGCCCAATTCTTCTCCTTACGTCCCTACTACTTTGACCATATTGATCCAAAACACTTCCGAGATACTTAAACTGTTCTACCTGCTCTATTTTTTCCCCTCCTCTTTTAATGTTTGCCTTAGCCTTTTTATCACATAACCTTTGTTTTATTAATATTGACTCTTATCCCATATCTATCGCACTAAACCTCCAATTCACTCAGCAATGTTTGCAACCCCTTGGCTGACTGAGCAACTAATGCTTGGTTCCCAGTTCTCCAGTTCTTCCCATGCCTCTTTAATCATTTCCTCCACATATACGTTGAACAGCACCGGTGGCAATGGACAACCCTGCCTTACACCTCTTCCTAACACTGCTCATCCAGACTCTCCATTCCCCACTCACACCTGAGCAACCTGAGACATGTACAGGTTGCAGATTAGCGTCCTGTCCCTCCAATCCATTCCTTTCTTCTGCAATATACTCATTAGTTTTTCCCAATTCCTCTATCAAATGCTTTCTCAAAAAATACCTAACAGGCAAATTGGTCCTGATTGTATTCTATATTCCTCTCGATTAGTGATCTCATTACTGCAATGGCATCATGCGTACCTCTCCCCTTCCTAAACCCAAACTGATCATCCCCTAAGCAATCATTTGCCTTACTCTCTATGCTGTTGTTGATGATCCTGAGAATAACTTTAGCTACATGGGATATCAACTTATTGTTCTGTAATTCTCAAATTATGTAGCCTTTGCCTTTTTTGGAATAGGAACTAGCACCGATCTCACAAAATCTTCTGGCCAGATTCCTTCCTCATAGATACAACGAATCAGTCCATATAGTCTTCTTCCCACATTTTCCTAAACATTTCAACATTTCTCCTGGGATGTTATCCACCCCCATGGCCTTATTTGCTTTCATCTCCTTTAATGCCCTTTCTATTTCATCGTCGAGTATGCCTGGACCTAAGCTATCATCTTCTACATCATGTGCCTTTTCTATGTCTAACCTTGTTGGCCTAAGTTCTTTACCATACAGTGTTTCTGTATATTCCCTCCATCTCTTTGGACCTTTTCTGTGTCAACTGTTATCTTACCCTACTTATCTTTAACTGTTAGCATAGATCTTGCCTTCTTATTTCCTGATAATAACTTAACCTTGCTGTATAGCGCACCAATTTCACCTTTCCTCTGTAAACTTTCCATATCCTCGCATTGCGTTTTCCACCATTCTTCTTTTGCTTTATTTGTAAACCTTCTCAGTTTATTATTTAGCTCTTTGTACTTCATTTTGCATAACTCTGTGTTTACATTCTTCCATCTACTTCTCTACTCCATCTTTGCAATCATCTCATCCATCACCCATGGCTGCCTTATCCTTTTCCCGTTAATGGTTCCTATAATGTCTTTTGCGGCTTTCGATATCACTTTCTTGAAACATTCCCTTTTTTCTTTGATAGTACTCAGTTCTTTACCGTCATCCATCATTTTTTCTATAGCCTGCTGATACTCGTTTCTTGTTAATTCTTTTAATACTTCTACATTCCATTTCTTTACCCACTGCCCTTGCCTTAACTTTTTGAAACGAACATTACATTTCATAACAACTAAATTGTGGTCAGAGTCCGCATCCTCTCCTGGGAAACTGTGCGAATTTATCACACTGTTCCTAAACCTGTGCCTAACCATAATATAATCTAACTGATACCTTTCTGAGTCACCTGGCATTTTCCATGCATACCTACGGCTTTTCTGATTAATAAACCATGTGTTGGTGATGACTAACCCCTGTCTCCTGCAGAATTCAATTGCTTTCTGTCCGTATTCATTCCGTGTGCCTGACCCATAGTCCCCCACCTCATCACCATCTCTTCCTTTGCCTACTGTCTCATTCTGATCCCCCATCACTATCAAATGTTTCCCTTCAAGAACACACGCGATTGTATCCTCTAACTCATCATACATCCTATATACTTCTTCCTCCTTGTGGTTGCTCAGTGGCATGTATACACATCCCTATAGTGTCAGTGATTTCTGACACTTTCAGTTGTCAATCCATCATGGCCATTTAATGCCCTTTTATAATAATTTCAGGGGTATAGGCACATTTTGGCCAACCACTACATGGGTCATCATCTAAGCTGTTCTGACCAAACTTAAACTGTTGGTACACCTGACAACTACTAAATATGAAGGAGCAGAGTCCTCCAAAGTGTTCTGAAAGTTGGCATAAATTTCTTTCACTTTCTACCTTGTTTTACAAAGTATTTAATCACTACTTAAATCTTAATTTTTTTCCATCTTCAAAAATCAATAGACAGGAACAACAACAGACAGGCATCCAAACCACAGATCTCATCCCAGAGCACCGACACATTATGTGCTTACTCATTAAGGATCACCTATTACTATGTGGGAAACTTGTTATGCTAGCGCTGACATCTGGTGTTGATTCCAAGGACCTTTCAAACTACCTTCATATGTAGTGTACCATATAGATACTACATATGCATAGAGATCTAATTTTGCATAACCCATGATGCATAACATGCCTTTTAGGCAATTTATTTCTCAGCCTTTTCTCTCTGCAAGTGACTGTTTACATGGAAATTTATATTGTCAATGTAAATGGGGCATTAAAGAGAAATCACATTTCTTTGGCTTACAGGATATTATTGCCGACACACTGCTTTTTGTTCAGAGTCAAATAAAAACTCTTTAATCCAAAAAAGTTAGACTAATCAGATTCTTGTTTTTTAACAAAGGCACAAATATCCCTATTTTTAAAAACATCAGGTACAAATGCCTACTTCATGGTTTAGAGATATCTGTGAAATAATAACAAACCTTGAAGATGTTAGCTGTTACACAGGTGACTTATTTTTACCTAAATTAATCCCTTCACTCTATTGATAAGCTGTGAAATAGGAATTCCAGCAAATGATTGATAAAACTAGATCTAGCTATTATCTTCCATTGGTTACAGATGATCAAATTGTAATCTACAATCTATTAGTGGTCACCAATAATTGTTCAAATCAGTATGATTTATTTCAATTTTAACAAAGATTTACACTCTTTTCTATGCTTATTTAAACGAGTTAAGAAGAAAATAGAATTTCATGAATACAGAATAAAAATGCATAAATGAATATCACAAACGAGACTATATCATCATATTGGGTAGATCTGACCTATATATGAGATTTGACCTGTTCTTTGAGCATCAGATTATACTATATACGACTACTTATTATCATTTGCCGAAGCAGATTTTATACTTGTTTGCTAAAGTCAAGAAGCATATGGTTGCTCGACCTTATCTAAATTATCTGTAAATTCAAGAAAAGTATCAATATGCTGTCTTCATATACAGTGTATTTTTCTGTATTTTGCTTGATAAATATAGAAATTTTAAAAAACTTAGGAATTATGTCAGGTGGATAAAATTATAAGTAGAACAAGCTAATATCAGAAAAATGTTGACGACTACTCTGTAGATCTAAGCTCTTCTAATGCTCAATCAGAATTTTCCTATTTTAGATTCTAGTGAAGCAGTATTATACAGACCATTCAGACCCCCATAACTTTGCTGTAATTGTTTATGAACAGAAAATACAATTTTTTCTTTGACTAAAATATTGCAAAACCCTGAATTCTATCTCCATAAGTTCAGATGGATTAATCAATGATTTTGCCTCCCCCTTGTCCAAATTACTAATAATCTATATTCTTCCAATAGATACAATTCTTACTCTGAATTAAAAATTAATATTTATATGTGCTGGAAAATGATGACTAATTAATAAAAACTTAAATGCAAAACCAATACGCAAAAACCAAGAAACCACAGGGGTGGATGATATTAGAATTGCATGTATTTTAAAGACATTCTACTCTACATTTCATTTCATGCTAATAATGCCAACCACTATTTTTAAATTACATTGCATATGGTTATTGGCAAAAGGTAGTTGGCTGAGTACAATTAAATGATGTGGTTGATTTCCAATCATTTTTTTTTCAATGTCCAAAGTGGCATCCCTCATCTGGTATGTGAGTTTAGGAAAACTAGTAAAATTATCACTTAATTATTGAAAATCATGAGCTTAGTTGAAAATAAAAAAAATTCAAATTGGTGAAGGAATGTCCTTAAACTTATTAGAATATTTCCCAAGCTTGCTAATGAAATAAAGTCAAATGTCCATTTCCCCTGCAAATGTCACATCTTGGGAGTTTCATCTTGATTTACTTTCTGTTGATTGAAGTTACATAAGAGCACAATTTACATAATCTAGGTGTGTAAAAATTCTATTTGGTGCTGTTAAATAATGTCTCAAGATCAAGGAAATGTCCGTGACAACATCAATCATTATTTATACATAAAATATCTTCCACATTAAATTCAAAAGCCACTTACTTTTCTCTCTCTTCCATCTCCACAGGATTATTGTCTAGAAAAATGAAAATCATATATATAGAAGAGAGACACACAAGCTTAATATGGTAATCCAAATGATGAATGAATGATTTGTGGGTTATCAAAATTTTAATTGTTTACTTTAAGCCATGCAATCAAACTTCAAATGCAAATACAAACTGAACTGATTACAGAATTTGAAAGTTCACTCATCAAAAATGAAATGAAGTTGGGTACACAACTCAAAGCATTCTCATTTAGTAAATCACACTCCTAAGGAAACCTTAGATATTTAATTTTAGGCATTAGTAGAGTCTTCATCCATTTTTCAAACAAGTTAGAGAGTAGGTGCTACAGTAAAATCATTTGAAAATGAACATGACAGTTCTTATAGAGTATTTTTCTTTGTTAGGTACATTTAACTCACACTTATCCTCAGCCCTTCTCCTCCGGCAAACTATGATGATGATGATGCAAACGATGATCACCATGACAACAGCTCCAATTATTATAGCCACAATTATCAGTACATTATCGTTCTCTAATTTTTTCCACCAGCTTTGGCTTACTGCAAAAGACATTGAGCCAGAAAAAGAAAAAATTTAACAACATTGTATTATTTGGTATGATAATAGGATACTAGGCTGACTAAAGGAGCTGATACCCAGTTAGACAAATTAATGTCAACCTAATTCAACTTCAACTGCATCTAACCGGTGGTTCAGGCTACGCAACATGAAAAATGAGTGTAATATGTATTTACATTTAAATATTTGTTGCAACATTGTTGCATATAACATGCACACATGCATAAACATAAAAAAATTAATTAATTGATGCACATCTAATATTGGACTGCTTGTTCAAGTTTATTAAAATGGTGCATTGAAGACTGAATAACTGTTAAAAATTGATATAGCAGATTAACTGTTTCACAGACTATAATTTATATTTGTCTGTGGACTAAATCTACTAATGCATAGATGAAAACATTTGCTTACACGTGTCCCTCCAGGCCATAGTTCTGGGTTCCCAAACTTTTGAGAACCTGTGGAGCCCTAGTTGTTAATACATAAATTGCTTATACATAACTATTGCCAATATGAGGAGTATTCTTAAAGTAAGTACCGTTTGCTCATATTTAAATATTGGCGCTTCAAAACACAGTTTTGCTCCTGCAGCACCATCTACTGATTCATTCAGAAGCTATAGCAGCATTTGTTTTGTTTCAGAAGTCGTTTGCTTGTCCGTGCATGCAAACAACAATGTCCGCGACAATCGTTGATCCCGCCAGCTGTGAAGTGCATTCAGTCATACGATTCTAGTATGCAAAAGGATTGTCGGCTGCTGAAATTCATCGGGAATTATGCCTAGTTTATAAACCTGCAGTTATGAGTGAAGGAAAGGTTAGACAATGGTGCTGTGATTTTAAAAATGGACGAACAAATGTCCATGAGGAAGAGCGAAGTGGTAGGCCCAGTATTCTGACCGTTGAAATTGTTTCGCAAGTGGAACAAAAACTGCGATGTGATCGTCGATTGACAATTAATGGTCTGGCTGAACAATTTCGTCAACTTGGATGCACTACTGTCTACAATATTGTTATGGAAAACCTTGGATACCACACATTGCGTGCAAGGTGGGTACGGAAAATGCTCACCGACCACCACAAAGAGCAAAGAATGTCCAGTGGACGAGAGTTTTTGGGTCGTTGGGAACTCCTTAAACCACCCACCATACAGTCCTGACCTTACACCCAGCGACTACTTCCTCTTCTTGCACTTGAAACAGTGGTTCGGTGGACAACGTTTCAAAACCGAAGAGGAAAGCAAGAATGGCGTTGTCGATTGGTTCAACCCTCAGGCGGCGAGTTTCTATGCAGAGGGGTTAAAGAAGCTGGTGCAGCGGTACGAAAAATGCTTAGAAGTGAACGGCGATTATGTAGATAAGTGAAGTAGGTTTGTAGCTAACTAAAAGTGCCAATAAAATGTGTTTCATATGAGTATATTTTTTCCTGTGACCAAACGGGCCTTACTTTATGAACACGCCTCGTACATCTCAATAAAAAGAATATAATTAATGTTACATATACTGTAGAAAAAAACTGTATATGATATTGGGGTGAACTGACTGGAGAATACAAGCATAACAGCCAACACACAAAACATACAGTAAAGACACTTTGGGCATTTTTGCAACCTACATAGGGGAGAAGTAACACCAAATATGTAGAAAAGTTAGAGGAATGCCATTAACTGGTGCCAAGTAAGCATTCTTGATTTAGAAATATGTGCTGGAACCAGAAATGTATAACTCAAAACTAGAAAACACTTCACTGTGATTATGTATTGAGAAAATTTCCTGAGATAGAAGAGATATAGAAAGTATTATCTACCAATCAAATAACAGAGGCAAACCATGAAAATGAAGGATTCCCATGGAAGATGGGCAACGGAAGTAGACCATGGAAAAACACAAAAACAAATATACAAAAAAAATTAAACATCCTTTAAGTCATGCTAATTATTAATGATAACGGCAGAAGGAAATGTGAATGGGGAGAACTATAAAGAGACAAAATGAAATATATAAAACAATAAAAGACCTGAAAGTGATTCATTGAAAGTGAAATTTATGAAGAAGAATTTCTCATGAAGAGTTAATAAAATGGCAGGCTAAAAGGGAGACCTGTATCAAAAAACCTACATTTGGTGAATTATGATGATCATCATGAAAAAGGAACAAATCTGTTATACAACTGACTGAAAAAAATAGGTTACTGTTCAAGATTTTTATAGTAGACCCAAATTACTTTGAAAGAGGCTTTATTTTATGCTGAATTAAGAGTAGAGAAGAAAGTCATCCAATATCATAAGAAATAAGTGTATTTCTAGATTTGAGGATAGTATGTACAATGAATGCAATTAAAGGTATATAGCAGCTGGTATGTTCACTTGTTTTAGCTGTGTGGACCAGCCTTTGCTTGTTTTGAATGCAGTGCCAGTTGGACAAGAATAGCAGGACAGAGGGACTGGAGGCGACAGTTTTAGACAGCTTGAGACAGTCATCAGGTATCATCTATGTGTGCAGCCTTTTGTATAGCATGGAATAAACAGAGTGACCCTTATTAGAGACTTTAATTTCCAATAGTCCCTACAACCTAACCACTATAAAGTAATTACTGCAAATATTTAATTAGGTGAAGAGAATTTTAATATTATTTTTAACTGAGCTTGGGCTTAAATTTAAAATCTGATAGAAAGACAATTCAGTTAGTTTAATTTCAATTCAACAAAAATATTGTACCTCTCATAAAATTCCAGTTGAAACATCTATTTCCAAAGAGGAAAATTAATATTTTTTGTTTGGTACAATATTAAATACTCTGAATTAATATGATTTTCTTTCAAAAGGAGATATTTAAAAATATTTCCTTTTGTTTTAAGTTTGTTGTACTTCAAAACATTCATCCAATTCATGAATATTCTTTCACCAGATATAATAAATATTTCACTCTACAAATCATCAAGAATGACGACTTAATTGCTACAGCTACTGTATAATACAGGATATACCATTTGTCCAGTATGTACTGTAAATACCGGAGATATGTATGTACTGGGTAATGGCAATGAAAATATTGCTGAATAATAAATAAATGGAAGATACATAGTTTTACAGAAAAAAATTTTTGAATATAAAGAATATTTTTTAAAATGATGTTCAATATTTGGTGCCAGTGACAAACAAATATGATATTTTCCATCCAAAAATATTCTATGGGAATATATGTGCAAATATTTTTATTATTTACTATTATTAGGTAATCTACTGGTTAAAGTAGGTTCTTGGTTGGACACAACTACCAAATAAATATTTTGTGACTCCAATAAAACACAATCCAGCAACCTACTCTACATCAGGTCCCTCTTCATCTCTGTGTACTTCCTTCCTCCCTTCATTCCATCTAACATCCGAATCCTGCTCCTGCCCTTTCCTTGTTTGCCTAACATTCTCCCCTCCATTACAGTGTACAAAATCCCACTGCTGCTCAATATACCCTTCATCCATTTTTCCTGCCTCCTTAGGATTTCTCTCAACAAAGCCCTCTCCTTACCCACCATCCCTAATACTTCTTCATTTGTTTTCCTTTTGGTCTATTTCACCTTCTCCATTCCTCTCGACACCCTCATTTCAAAAGTTTCATTTGATTTTGATGAAGTTGAAATTTAATTGATGAAGTTTGAAATTTCATTTCTAATCTACGACTATCCTCCTGCTTCAGTGACCACGTTTTCACACCTTGCATAGGTATGCTCCATATTTAAGTTTTTACGAGTATTCTCTTAACCTCCCCACTCAATGTCCCCGTCATCAACTCCCTCCTCCTTGAGAAAGCCTCCTTGCCTGGCCCAATTCTTCTCCTTACGTCTCTACTACTTTGACCATATTGGTCCAAAACATTTCCGAGATACGTAAACTGTTCTACCTGTTCTATTTTTTCCCCTCCTATTTTAATGTTTAGCTTAGCCTTTTTCTTTCTGGAAAATCGCATAACCTTTGTTTTATTAATATTGATTCTCATCCCATATTTATCGCACTGAACCTCCAATTCACTCAGCAATGCTTACAACCCCTTGGCTGACTGAGCAACTAATGCTTGGTCATCAGCAAACCTAACCGATTTTACAAATTCCCCTCAGACTTTCATTCCTACCTCCAGTTCTTCCCATGCCTCTTTAATCATTTCCTCCACATATACGTTGAACAGCACCGGTGACAATGGACAACCCTGCCTTACACCTCTCCTAACACTGCCCATCCGGACTCTCCATTCCCCACTCACACATGAGCAGCCTGAGAGATGTACAGGTTGCAGATTAGCGTCCTGTCCCTCCAATCCATTCCTTTCTTCTGCAATATACTCATTAGTTTTTCCCAATTTCTCTATCAAATGCTTTCTCAAAAAATACCTAACAGGCAAATTGGTCCTGATTGTATTCTATATTCCTCTCGATTAGTGATCTCATTACTGCAATGGCATCATGCGTACCTCTCCCCTTCCTAAACCCAAACTGATCATCCCCTAAGCAATCATTTGCCTTACTCTCTATGCTGTTGTTGATGATCCTGAGAATAACTTTAGCTACATGGGATATCAACTTATTGTTCTGTAATTCTCAAATTATGTAGCCTTTGCCTTTTTTGGAATAGGAATTAGCACCGATCTCACAAAATCTTCTGGCCAGATTCCTTCCTCATAGATGCAACGAATCAGTCCATATAGTCTTCTTCCCACATTTTCCTAAACATTTCAACATTTCTACTGGGATGTTATCCACCCCCACGGCCTTATTTGCTTTCATCTCCTTTAATGCCCTTTCTATTTCATTGTCGAGTATGCCTGGACCTAAGCTATCTTCTTCTACGTCATGTTTCTTTTCTATGTCTAACCTTGTTGACCTAAGTTCTTTACCATACAGTGTTTCTATATATTCCTTCCATCTCTCTTGGATCTTTTCTGTGTCAACTATTATCTTACCCCATTTATCTCTAACTGTTAGCACAGATCTTACCTTCCTAATTCCTGATGGTGATTTAAACTTGCTGTATAGTGCACCTATTCCACCCTTCTTCTGCATACTTTCCATATCATCATACTGCATTTTCCATCATGTTTCTTTTGCTTTATTTGTACATAAATGACATTTAATTTCTGTCCACTTAAAGAAGCCTTCTAAGAAAGAAGTCGGCATTTATCAAGTTTATTCTTTCCACCAGAATTTAAGATTAGAGCTGGGGAACATATTCTTTAGGAGACGTTTTGAATTGGCAAATCATTAAGTACTTACTTGTAACTAGAACATTCTTTTCCAACATATGCAGTGTTTTCTAGTTCCAAGTGTAAAAATTTAATAAAATACATAACATTAAATTAATTTTTTATACAAATGCATAAATTGAAATGTATGAACAATAATTGAGATAAAATGTATACTTGAATTCAAACATGCTAAGCATGCATATTAAAATTACAATTACACAGGTTGAAAGTTATTATAATTTTAAAAAAGAAAAATTGCATACTCCCTTCCTCAAACAGATCTATCATACCATGCAGGAATTTTTCAAACTAGAGCTATTATTCCCACAGATAACATTCATACCTGAAATTCTGAACTTACTACTTTTTTCCTGGTAAGCTGGAAGTATTAAGTGATATATTAAATTAATTTATGCTAAACATTTATTCAGCAATATGTTTAGCAGTGAAATTTTTACACTGTTAAAACATTTATGTTATGTTATCTTAGGTATTGACTGATGGTATCCATCATTGTGTTAGTTTACCCTCCATATCCTAGGTTTCAATACCCAATGTTAAATATAAGCCAACCGTACAGCAAGTACTAATGGTAGGCAAAGACAACTTTGGCCAACAGTTTACCATAAATAGGCACGGCTCACATTTTTCCCAATTTTCAATGACTTTACTTTTCATTTCTACTGTTACATTTTTTTTCTTATGGCTTTTTTCTTATGGATTTTTCCAAGGGGTCATTTTTAAAACTATTAACACTATTATTAAATTTTGCACATAAAATCACCAAACATAAGCCTGAACGCAAGTTTGGAAAAATGTGTGATCACTAATGGCACTAAGATGCTAATAGAATGAGTGCTAAACACAAACTTAAGTAGCAGATGCGCAATCATTCCGGGAATTCTCTTTTCATCACTCATTATGCTAAAAGTTGCTTCGTAAGTGAGTAATTATTGGAATCAATAATGTTGCTCGAAATGTGGGTCACTCGCTGAGGGAGATGCTCATTATGTAACGTTCCACTGTATAACTCTTGATAAGACAAATGGTGACTTTAGAGCACATTTTGGATTTAAAAAATTGATCTTATGGGCTGGGAAATGGAGTAATTAGAAAACCTAGGGTGGAGGCCTGTTATCCCCCTTCTGTCCATAAGTTTGATAGGAGATGATAGAGAGTTTATTTTGAATTAAACTTACTGATAAGCAAGACATATTAAAAAAACATGGTAACAACTAGGGGAAGTATCTTTTTCTCTGTTTCCCAGGAATGTTTGGCAACCAGAAAGCCATTGAGTTTTGAGTTGGGTCAAGTTGAACTGATCAGATGCACAAGCATCCCAAATTTAAAAACATAATCCGCCAACAAGTATCACATACTCTTTGGACTAAGATACCTGTGACTATGGAGCATCCTCCATTCTCTGCATTATTATATGCAACTAGTTACATTGGGTGAAACAGTTATTCAAATGCGTTAGTTGAGCTCACATACAATATTAACTTGCTTGTGTAAATTCACTCTCTCGAATATAAACTGAGTCAATATACCAATAGGGCAGCATTCAACAATGTTAGGTGTGTCATACAAGAGCATATAAATTGAAAACATTGCTTTTTAAGTTTTTAATTTCTCTCCCTTGTCAATTTATTCATAATTGTCAATGAATAGCTAGATATGTACGTGCCAGAGACTACCTGCCTGAGATGCCTTCATATTATACATTCTCCACTCATCTCCTTGACTTGTAACATCATGCTTCACTTTTTACTCTTTGAACTGTAGGTGTAGTTAATGTTCAAATGAATGAAAAATTCTAGTAAATGAAAGGAGAAATCCCCTCCAGTTGTGGGTGTTTTTGGTTGTTCCCAAGTGTTCTAGGTAGTAGGCTCATGACCTTGAGATGGCAAAACAATAGGCACCATAATTCATTAAAGCATTGTCATGATGAAATAAAATGAGTCATTACAATTCCTATGCCCTTCAATTCAATTTAATCTAACAAAAGAAGATATGAAACACTAGAATGAAATTATTGAAATAATTTGGCCCTTCAAGGTATACTACTGAGGTGAAATCATATTAAATAATCATTTTTCCATTGAAAGGCAATTTTTTCATCTCAAAATTATTTTTGTCCTAAATAATATTTTCTATTTAGGCCCTGGTTACCATATCACAGATAAGAGAACTGAAAGATATTCAGTTACATAGATTTTTAAATTATTATTATTCCTTCTTTTCTTATCTTCCAACAATGTGTGATAGCAACAAAAAGATGTCCTGGTTTCTAGATATCAATTTCTTTGTGAGCATCAATTATATACGCTTAATGAATTCATGTCACTTTCCCTTGGAAAATGATTTTAATCATAAATAACTCAATGAAGACTCTCCTGTTAAAGTTCCAGATTCCTGTTTTGGTTTTTACTAAGTAAATTTACATTTTTATTTTGAGAATGTGCTGACTCAGTATTCTCCATGGTGTGATATCTGCAAAGAATATGAGCAGACAACATGTTCCATGCATTTGAATCTCAAAGACTTCCATTTCCACAGTTCTTTTCCATTGATGTCTGAACGCCATCTGCCAGACACCATTGTGTAGGTTTTGTGGCAGATATAAATAAATGGATTGAGTACAAGTAGAAAATGTTGAACTTACCAGTGACATCCCTCTCACAGGGGATGGACATGCCCACAGAGTTGTTGGCAAAGCACAGGTATGTTCGAAAGTTCTCAACCCGAGTTTCCAGTGTCAAAATACTTGAGAGTGGACCTCCCGACTCCACATTCTCCTCCACCGTTTCATTCTCACTGCCATTTTTTATTCTCCAGAAGAAATCCACTTCACCAGGATTGGCACTAGCACGACATATTAACACCAGCTTCCCATTTACTTCTGTCTGAGTAATGCCACACTCGGGCTTGTCTTCATGTATCCAAACAAGAATACAGAATGAGTTAGTTCCATGGCAAAAGCAATGCACAGAATTCTTCAGCATCAAAATTTGAAAAAAATGAAAAATATGGCAATGTGAACAACAAATACTTACGGAGAACATTGACGTAGGTCTTCATTGTAGCATTCCCATGACGATTGTAGGCTTCACAAATGTACTCTCCTCCATCAGTACGTGGCACAGGATAATTTAGAACCAGTGCCTTGCCTTTCACTACAATGGAACTGGTTTGAGGATCAATGATCAAGCTGTTGGATGTACTGCCATCGCTATCAGATGCTCTTCTCCTCCACCAGTGATAAGAGGCTTCAGGATAAGCCTTAGCGCTGCATTCCATCTTGTCAGGAATTTGCCCTTCAACCACACTTACAATCTGGGGTACCACTGTGATGTTCTCTGGAGGATCTGCAGATTGAAATTGATTCCCATTCTAGTACAACTCATAGAGTTTGAAAAAACATGAAAAGTAATTGCAATTATCTAATAATATTCTGGTGGGTAAACACGAGAGAGGCCAATATATGGTTAAAGTAGGTACAGAGATTTAGGTTTGTAGGAACATACGGCATCTGTTCAAAAGCTTCGCAAACTTTTAAACAGCACACCTCCAAATGATTATATTTTACAAAATTATTCCGCCGACAATTATATTCCACCTGGTGGCATTGTGTCCACCAAAAATTCCTGACTATCCAGCTTCAACCACACTGTTGATTTATTAATTTTTATGACATAAAAACTTATTAATTAGTAATGAATGTTTATGCAAAGGGATGTTTGTGGAGTGTGGCAAAAAATTGGATCCATGGAGATGAGCCCTAAGAAGGAGCAGCATTGTTCTGTGAAATTCTGCATGAAACTGCACATCTTTCTTGGAAAATTTTCAGTTATTACCAAGGCTTATGGTGAGAATTTTATGAAGCATACCGCATGTTATGAGTGGTTTATCTGTTTCAAAAAGGGGCGGAGATCAAAGAAAGATGACGACCCTTCTGGAAGACCATCAACTTCAACCAATGACCGCCGCATCAAGAAAGTAAACCATCTCGTTCATGCAAATTGACTTTTGACTTGCAGGGAACTTGCAGAAGAGTGTGGCATCTTGATTGGTTCCTGCTATTAAATCCTGCCTGAAAAATTGAGGATTTATCGAGTCACTGCAAAATTCGTGCCTCACCTGATGACAGCAGACCAGAAACAACATCGAGTTCAAGTCCATTGGGAACTGTTTGATCGAGCTGAAGAGGATGAATATTCTTGTCCAGGATCATAACAGGTGATTAGTTATGGGTTCATGGAAATGACATCGAAACAAAAGTGCAATCTTTACAATGAATAGGTGAAACATTCCCCTATCCAGAAAAAGATGGACAAGTTCACTCAAATGTCAAAGTGATTTTGATTGTTTTTTTTCCTTGCAAAAAGGGTTGCACAACACGAATACTCACCCTAAGGTCAGACAGTCAGCACAGAGTAATACCTGGGGGTTATGAAATGCTTAAGAAAGAGAATTAGGCAATAATGGCCCAAACATTGGAGGAGCATTGAGTGGTTTTTTCACCATGACAATGGCTCATTCATCTCTTCAAACTCATGAGTTTTTAGTCAAAAACAAGACTGCTGTGCTTCTCCAACCACCCTACTCACCAGAACAGACCTGACCCTTTTAAACATAATGTGGTTCATTGAATTTTACCTGATTTGATTCAAATTTGATATCAAAAAGCTTGTCACATCATAAAGATAAGAAGAAAGATGGGATTATGAAATCTCTAAAAGAAAGATGAAATGGATAAAATGCAGGTTTACATGAGTCAGCCTGATCACTTACATTCAACCCCAAAGAAAGTGGTGCTAGTCACTCCAGGCCCAACTGCATTGGCTGTGCTCTCACATGTATAATTTGCATTGTCTAAAATCCTGTCTAGGCGACCTTCAGGCCAGGCTGACATATTCCACAGCAATGTGGACACTACTGACTTGAAGTCATTAGTTCTAGGATCGGGAGGCAGCTCGCTGGTCCTAATAGAATAGAGAGATGACTGTGTCCCGTCTTCAAGGAGGGGCCGACCGTTCTTCAACCACCGCACTTGGCAGATAGGGGAACATTCCACACGACATGACACGCTGACATGCTCAGCATGCATAAGTGCACCATGGTATGGTGGTAACCTCTCAATGAAGGCAGGTGGTGCTGAAAAAGGATCAAAATCATTAATGTATCCACTCAAGGATATCATGGATTGTGAAATTAACTTAATGTGATCACAAAAAGACATTATTTATTAACCATAGTACTTACATCTCAAATGTGTTAGGAAATATACTAAAAGAAAGATACCTGCACAAAACTAAAAGTAGTCTAATTGATACTTTCTCAATATTTCCGTTAACTTATCTTATGACCAATAGAAAAATATACTCAGAGGGAATTTGTGTGTCTACTTCATGGAGAAGTAGTCTTTAGTTAAATAATTCCTTAATTCTGTAAGAGATTTTTTTCAAATGTTGATGAAGGTTTCTTTTGTCAATAGATTAAATTTTCAATGCCTAGAATATGCAAATTATGATCCATGAAAAACATAAGAATTTGACCATGTTGGAAATGACTACAATAATGAACTATGTTTTGGCTGTTATTTTTGCACTTTTTCAAATTGAAGACTTTTAAAAAACGGTAGATAATGGTCATAATGACAAAAAACCGTAACAGACTTCCTACTCTAAAGTTGGATGGGATTGGAGAAGGAAGAAAAGGGAAGCAAAATTCTTACTTTGACAGAAGAGAATCTAAATATAATAAGACAATAGCATTATTGATGCAACAAACATACTATATATAAATGAGTATTATATGTCTTCATTTGGAAAAATATCAATGAAGCATGCTCAGAAAACTCAAGATTATAAGTCTAAAATATGAGCATTGCATATCTAATAATGATGTAATCTTAAAGTGAGTTCATTCCAATCCTACATGTAAATGTCATTCTTCTCGCTCTATTTTATCACTGACCATGAATGCCTTGAGCAAGTAATCCTATTTCCAAAATTTCAAGGTAATTTCCTCATTAGACCAGAATTAATTTACATTATTCATCAATTGTAAAACATGATACCAAATTGACTACATCCCTGTCAGGAAAATATACAAGAACCAAGTTAAAACCTGTAAGAGCAACCCCGGCACAGATATAAAAAGCAATCACAACTTGGTAATTCATCTTCATGTTCTTGTATTGCAGACTGTGATACAAGACACATTAACACAGACAGAGATACATTAACCCAAATAAAACACAAAGATACTGGAAGAAAAGAGCACAAGAGAAAAGTTCACAACAGCCACCAAAACGAAAGTAGAAGGAAATAATGACAATGCCAGCACTGAGGGTCAATGGAAAGAAATGAAGAAATAATTACCAAGCTGCAGATGAGCTCCTTTTGAGTAAGGCGGGAATATCTAAGAAGCCATGAACAACAGTTCAAATAAGAGGTCTCATAGACGAAAGAAGAAAATACAAAAATCGAAGAAATTAGAGTGAAAAAGACCTCTATAAGCAGCTATGGAACAAGGTCATCCAAGAGTGCAAGAAGGCAAAGGATGAAAGGATAGAAAGCTGCTGCAAAGAAATTAATAACAACATGAAAAAGGGAAATGGTGAGATGGCTTATAAATTAGTGAAGAGGCAATTCGGGGAAAGAAAAACAGATTCGCAAAATATCGAAGCCACTAATGAAAAAATACTGATAAATGATGATGACATAGGGAATAGATGGAATGAATACATTGAAGTACTCTATCAAGCTCCTATATCACTAGAAAATGGCTTAATGAAAGATGAAAGTAAGAAAGGTAAAGACAATTGGGGTGCGCAGATATTAAGAAGTGTATTCTGCAGAGCTGAGAAATGAAAAGGCATCAGGAGTTGGCAAAATAAACAGAGAAATAATCAAGGTATTCAGGGTCAAAGTGAATGATGCCCTCTCTGGAATAATCAAAGATACTTACAACAGTGGAAAGATACCATAAGACTTTAAGAAACATACAATGATTGCAATTCTGAAGAAACTTGCAAGCAACTCTAAGTACTATGGACCAAGTACTGGGGCAATATAATGTGAACATCAACAAGTGGAAAACTAAAATACTCTGTGTGGGAGAGAGAAACTGAATGCAGATATCACAATTTGAGGGGTGAAACTAGAACAAGTGGAATCCTTCATCTACCTCGGCAGCAACATAAAATGCATTGGAAGAAGTTCGACCGACATCAAGTGAAAAATTGCTCAAGCAATAAAGACTTTCATTGTGAAGAGGTGACTACTATGTTCAAAGAACATAAGATTACATGCAAGGAGGCAGTTCATCAATATGTTCAGGTAGAGCGTGGCACTCTTATGAATTGGAGACATGGAATATGTGAAAAGTGGACCAGCAAAGAATAGAAGCCTTTGAAACATGGTGCTGGAGGAGAATACTGAAGATTAAATGGACAGATAAAGCAAGGAATGATGAAGTATATAGAAGAGCAGAAGAGGAAAGGACCATATGGAGAGCTCTACAGTAAAGAAGAACTAGATGGATTGGACATACCTTGAGGCACATTCGATTACTATGTAACATAATAGAAGTAAAAATGGAAGGAGAGATTCCATGAGGAAGTCCAAGAGACATGTATACAGGACAAACTAAGAAGGACGTAAGACAGAGAAGGTATCAAGAATTGAAGGAATTGATAGGAAATAGAGTATATTGGAGGGCTGTAGTAAACCAATCCTAGGATTGAAAATACTGATGATGATGATGATAATAGTTAAGTGTATAATAAGTGAAAAATGGAATAATTAAAGCATGACAGCAATCCTTCTGAGGCTAGAGTAGCAATTATATGGCGATTTGCTATAAAATCATTATTATATTAGGTAATAAAGAGTTGCACTGGGTTTCCAATGGACACAAATTACCAAATATTTCTCTTGTTTCTCCTAAGAAAACACAGTCCAACATCCTATTCTACAACAAGCCCTTCTTTAATCAATTCCTCCACATATATATTGAACAATATACAGTGGCAGGGATGAGAGCCAACGAGGGGTTACCATGATATTAAATAAAGAGGTAGAAAGAAGTGTAGTGAGCATAGAACAAGTAATGGATAGAATGTTACTGGTAGAGATAAAAGCAGAACCAACAAACTTGGTGTTTGTTCAGGTATACAAGGCACCGAGCAACCATATGGAGCAAGAGGTCGATAGGATATATGATCAGTTAGAGGACATAATCGCATGTGTTACTACAGAGAAACATTTGATGGTTATGGGGGATTGGAATGCAATGGTAGGTGAAGGAAGAGACATTCCATTTCCTAACGCACTGCCCTTGCCTTATCTTTATGAAACGGATGCTACATTTCATAACAACTAAATTGTGGGCAGAGTCCGCATCTGCTCCTAGGAAGCTGTGTGAATTGATCCGATATCTGTGCCTAACCATACTATAATCTAACTGATACCTTTCTGAGTCACCTGGCATTTTCCATGATACCTGCACCTTTTGTGGGTTCTAAACCAAGTGTTGGGGATGACTAACCTCTGTCTCCTGCAGAATTAAATTACTTTCTCCCTGTGGTCATTCCTTGTACCCAAACCATAATCATCTTTAAACCTCATCAACATCTCTTCCATCACCTACTGTCGCATTCCAAACCCCAATCACTATCAAACTTTTCCCAGCAGGAACACCCATGATTATGCCCTCTAACTGATCGTATGTCTTATAGATTTTTTCCTCCTTATGATTACTTGGTGGCATGTATACTTGAACAATGACCAAGTTTGTTGGTTCTGCATTTTCCTCCACTAGTCATATTTTATTTGTTACTTGCTCTATGTTGACTTCGCTTTTTCCTACCTCTTTATTCAATATTATGGCAACCCCTCATTCCATCTGCTGTATATTACTCTTTAACTATCATTCCAGTAATCGCTGCTATCCTAATCGGGAGTTAAAGGAAAAGTCCATGGGAGTATTAGATTAAGAAAATAAAAGATTTTTGGTTTTCTTAAGATAAGGTGCCTTCTTTCGTAATTCCTTAATCATTTCACATTCAGGTATCACCTTTAACAGGATGAGAAACAGTATTACATGCAAATAAATAGGCAATCCTTGAATTATAAGAATAAAACCCAAGACTTAGATATCAAAAGCCCCCTAACCACAGGCGCCACTTGCATAAAAACATTCAGCTTGATCCATGTTGCAATTTGCACCACAGAAATTTCTGCATCTAACACAGGACACTAAGGAATGAGGTCATGTTTCCTTTTTTTTCAGAAGGGTAAGAACAGCAAAAATGCCATCTAAATATTCCAGGTTGTTTTGGCATCCTATTTTATTCTGTACTTCTTAAATTGTTCAAATCAGTTTGCTATAAATTCAAGAATACGCCACCTTTTTAGATAGTCCTTTCTTCATCTTACTCTAATAATACATAGAGTATACCATAAAAGATAATCCTAAAAAACTGCTCTCAATGAAAGTTTTAACTTAAAAACTACAATAAGGATTTTTACGGAAATGAAATAAAGTGTAAATATTTCACAACAACTGTACTGAAAATGAATATACTTGATTAAGATGTCCTGTAGATACTTACAAACATCTCACATACCAAAAGGCTAATTCCCAAGGACACTTACCAGCAACCTCAACATATACAGTGGCTGGCTCGCCTTCCCCGCCCGCATTGGCGGCCAGACAAGTGAAATTGGACTGGGTTTCCAGGGTCACAGGCTCAATGGTCCAATTGGCTGTCATGACATCAATCACTGGATGACCACCCCTGAACCACTTGAAGGAATTAGGAGTTGCCTCAGGGCGTCCAGGGTCTTCCACAGAACAGGAGAGAGTGACCCAACTTTTCTTAAGCACCTGTGGAGGATCATACACCAGTGTGGCTGGGCCTGGAGGATCTGTGCAAAAAAGATAAAGGGACTGAATTCATACCTACCCCTTGAGTTTGCAACATAATTAAAGTTGCAGGGTTAAAAATAAAATAAAATGCAGCAGATAGTTCCAACATTTAGTCGAAGAGTGAATGGTCACAATTATTTTGAGGTGCCTTATTTCATTCCGGTCAGAGTATTTCTGAGCCTTCAAATATTTTCCAGATATCTATTTCTGACTGCAGGTAATCTATTGTAATCACAATAGTTACCATTCTGAAATGCTCGCAGAGTTTAGGATGTACGGTCTGTTAATTTTGTTGCCTTCCAATTTAATGTAAAATGCTTGATGCCCCTAGGGTGCATTGCCTGTTAATGCAAAACAAGCAGGCTAACTTGCATACTTGCATTCCAAAAAATTGTAAAGGAAGAATATGCAGTCCAAATAGGATTCACACTATTGACTTCGGTGTTTGAAAATTTATGGAGTCAAGCCTCATTACTTTAACCATACTTATTGTCAAACAGTGTACCATTCTATCCTGACCAAAATCACAGAACTTTGATTGGATGGATATGTAAAAATATGACAACAATGAAATTTTAAGCCATCATGTAATCCTCTAACTCCAAAACAGCATTTAATTTATTTAAAAATCTTTACCCAAGATATTTTGCCTCATTAAACATTTGCATACTGCAAAGTCTCATTCACATAAAGCTTTTAAATTTTAATATAAAGCATTTCCGTTCATTTATTGTAAAAAATCTATGTCCCAAGAACATAGAACTTCTTTATACTCAATCAATAGCCAACCAGAAATAGTGTAGGATATTATATGAAGAGGCAGAATCTTAACCTTGAATTGCTAGGCATTTCAAAATTGTTGGTTCAAGAAGTTGTTGATTATCCAAATGAATGTAGACTCCTTATAGAAGGCTAAAAGTAAGCTCGCAGCTAGATCTCTTCTTGGTTGTATAACAATCTAGTTCACTATCCATCATGAAGCACATATGAATCCTTAAATGACCCCCAGTGTATCCAGAGGCTATAAGAGTTGGTGATCTATTCCATAAGTTTTACTATCATTCCTGGTTCCTGTTGCGCCATATTTTGGGAGTGTAGGTTGGGGGAAAAGTGGGAAACACTGGCTCTTGTCTAAAACATGCTGCCTCTCTTCTCTCATTTCCAAAAAAAATGGCACCCCCTCTCCATCTCATCAGAACAGCTACAGGGGGAAAGTCAATACTTCAACCTTAAGCAATGTTTGCTTGAATACATTTGGAAGCAGAATTTAGGTTTGTTTAATGTATTCAAATGATACTCTGAAAACTCAGGTACTTAACTGAGTTTTCGGAGTATAATTTGTGAGTTCTTGAATACTAGGGGCACTTTAGGTAAGAGGCAAGTATTGAGTAGCTCAATAGTCAAACAAGTTCTAATGCATTCTCTCAGATATTCATGTAATCATTGAGGCAACTACATTGTTTATTTAAAAAGTATCAGGAAAATAGATTTATTTCAGATTTTGCTACAATGCTTCAAAATTCTTCATAGTACTTCTTCCTTTGAGTGATGACACACTTTTGCCAGCGGCCTTTGCTAAAACTCCAAGGCTCCCTGGTATGTGGGTTCAGAAATATCCTTACGGGTACACATGCAAGCTTCTTTGATGGCACTTAGGGTCCCATGGTGGTGTCCTTTTAGGGAGGATTTCACTTTTGGGAATAGGAAATAGTCTGTTGGCGCCAACTAGGGACTGTAAGGAGGTTGGGGAATCCCTGTAAAGTGATTAGAGGTCTTTGCAAGCAGACACTCCGATCTGCTCTTGGTTGTCGGTCAAGACTTGGCAAACAAGTTAAGCACCGATCTTTTGCATTGCCAAATATTTAATGGTAATCATGGTATGAAATATCATCTTATCAATGCCAACAATATCATGCACACACTTAACTGATGGTCTGACGCAAACATCATGAAAATATTGTCACTGATAAATTTCATACAAATCTTGTATGCACCCATTCAAGCAATTGATCACTCACTGGGGAATTACAAATAGCATATAATTAATGGGTCGGCTTCACTTTAATTAGACATAATAATAATAATATGATGTTGCTCTACAATTTTTAGACAATTTCCTCAAAAATTGTTCCTTATTCTTTGTATAGTCTGGCCAATTGAAATTGAAGCACAAGATAAAAGTTTTTAAAGAAAGAACCCAATTATCATACATTTAAGCACAATACCTTGTGTTCCTCATATTGGGGAATATGCATAATGTTTTACCAGAATAATTCTTTGACAAATGTAGGTAAGGATTTCTAAAATGAACACTTCACTAATACTTGAGTCACTCTTAGTGAATACATCTTATTTGGGATAGTATCATGTAATTTTAACCTAATGGTTAACTGAAAAGGGATCAATTTGATGATTTGTTTTTCAAACAACATTCACAAACTAGCCTCATTCCCCAAATCCCTTTCATCAATGGTCTCAAGTGAGAGCGAAATAATTACACTTTGAATATTAAACTCTTCATGCAGTAATAAGGGTAATGTAATGGCTTACAGTGAACAATGAGCTCCTCTTCCTGTGATAATGGCCCCCACCCAGCTTCATTCATGCCTTCACATGAATAGTTGCCATGGAAACTGCGACCAACAACTTCCAGCAGCAATTTGCTCGGGTCAATATCGCAGAATAAGTCATCATTGTTGTTAGTTGACATTGCTTCCAAGGAGTTGTTCCCTCGGCAGTCTGGGAGTTCCTTTAATAGCTCGCCATCCAAATACCAGCGAACAGCCAGGAGTGTTTCAGGATTACCAGCTTCTACACGGCATAGAAGGGTTATGTTTAACTTGTCCACCTCACTTACAGGTGTCTGAGGATCCATTGTCAGCTTCACTTCTGGTTTAACTGCAAAGAAAAGCATTTATGGTTACAGCCTTGGAAATAAAGGGCAGATGCATTCACATAGAATAATACTCCACTGTCACCAAGTTTTTAGAGAGAAACTCAATCATTTCTGAGCCTCAAAGCTATTGGGGAAATATTTCATAACTGCCATGCTACTTGGATGATTACCCCATTGAAAGACCAAATGTAAATAGAATCTATTTAAATTTTCCTAGGAGTTGTGCATTTACTACCCAATTCAAATGTCCACCTGCCAACCCAACCAGTAACTATGACCTTATGATATTGAAGTTATCCCAATTATATGACATTCAAAGACCTGGAATAACAAAAAATTCAAGCCTTCTGGAAGACCATCAACTTCAACCAATGACCGCCGCATCAAGAAAGTAAACCATCTCGTTCATGCAAATTGACTTTTGACTTGCAGGGAACTTGCAGAAGAGTGTGGCATCTTGATTGGTTCCTGCTATTAAATCCTGCCTGAAAAATTGAGGATTTATCGAGTCACTGCAAAATTCGTGCCTCACCTGATGACAGCAGACCAGAAACAACATCGAGTTCAAGTCCATTGGGAACTGTTTGATCGAGCTGAAGAGGATGAATATTCTTGTCCAGGATCATAACAGGTGATTAGTTATGGGTTCATGGAAATGACATCGAAACAAAAGTGCAATCTTTACAATGAATAGGTGAAACATTCCCCCATCCAGAAAAAGATGGACAAGTTCACTCAAATGTCAAAGTGATTTTGATTGTTTTTTTTCCTTGCAAAAAGGGTTGCACAACACGAATACTCACCCTAAGGTCAGACAGTCAGCACAGAGTAATACCTGGGGGTTATGAAATGCTTAAGAAAGAGAATTAGGCAATAATGGCCCAAACATTGGAGGAGCATTGAGTGGTTTTTTCACCATGACAATGGCTCATTCATCTCTTCAAACTCATGAGTTTTTAGTCAAAAACAAGACTGCTGTGCTTCTCCAACCACCCTACTCACCAGACCTAGCCCAATGTGACTTTTTCCTGTTCTCCAAACTAAAAACCTAGCCTAAAGGAAAAATATTTTCCACCACTCCAGAGAAAGAGAAAAATTTGACAGAGGAACTTATGATCATTCCAAGAAGAAGCATTCCAGGATTGTTTCAAAAAGTAGAAACACCATTGGGATTAGTGTAATTGGGGAGGAGATACTTTAAAAAGGGAATATGACTAATAATTTGTTAGTGAAGCATTTTTGTGTAACAAATAAAGTCCATTAAGTTTTTGAACATACCTGGTATTATTTTGAAACAAATTTCTTCTCATAGAGTGCAAAAAGATAATTATGAAGTAATAGAGGAGTTCTTGAATTCATTGAATATGTTTAAACTGAAACTAGAAACACTACAAGGAATAAGAATTTCAAAGTTTGGCAGAACCTGACACTAAATCCAATAAATAGAGGCACCAACTTGAAACCAGTTCAATGCAGTCACCAGCCACTATTAAAACAATTTTTCATCTCAACCAAGGGACCATTATCTGAACTGAGCTAATTAAATCTATCATGTATAGGTAGTGTCACCAGCTTAGATTGGAATT
Organism: Hetaerina titia; assembly: GCA_037158775.1. Lineage (NCBI taxonomy): Eukaryota > Metazoa > Arthropoda > Insecta > Odonata > Calopterygidae > Hetaerina > Hetaerina titia. The sequence goes on along the minus strand of CM073777.1, from coordinate 12,306,818 downwards.
TTTCCTATTTAAATGTTTTGCGATTCATCAAAAGTATGAAAGCAAAGTTAAGAAAATGAGACATAAATTTTGACAAAAACTCACAATAGACAGAGACATAGGCCTGGTTGTTTGACTCAGATGAACCAACTTCATTTTCAGGTACACAGGTGTAGGCACCACCGTCATCTCGACTTGCATTCTTGATTGATAAAATACTCCTGCCCCATGGTGACTGCCCAGGTTCTTTACCCAGGAAGGACTCTGTTTCAGCTATCTCTAGTCTCTCTCCATCCAGTGACAGCTCCTTGCCATCACGATACCTATTGGAAAAGAGCAAAAAAGGCATGTAAATCAGTGGAATAGGAAGAATTATTAGCATTCGTTATTCCTCCACTAACACACTCCTCATTAAGCCAAAAGGGAGCAGGAAAACTTAAAAATTTGGCAAAAGATAGTATAGCTTAAATTTGTGCGCAGTATTACATGAATAAAGTAAAACCAATCCAAAATAGCCATTTGCCACTGTTAAATAATTGTTTAGCTGAACCTCACTCAAATGAGACAAAATCATCATGTTAAGTATCAGAAAATAGAAACAATTTAAGGATAAATTACATTACAAGGTTTGTATGAAAAGTATTGGTAACAATTTTTCACTGCGTCTGCATGAAGTGCTGAATTCAGATCCTGTCAGTTAAGAATGCATATGATAGGAGATCATATTGGGATTGATAAAATGACAATGGACACATCATTAACACAGAAAGTTTGGTGATACGAAAGATCGGCACTAATCTCATCCTGAAGGTCTTGACAGATAACCAAGAGCAGCCCTGAAGCAAAAAATATCAATGTATCTTTTTGCTAATTTTTTTATTGGGTGCAACTACTTTCGACACATCAGCATCATCCTTAGGCCGATACATTGAAACTAGTTGTGCCTAATAAAAATTTTAGTGGAAAGATACTTTGGTTTTCTTACTTCAGTGACAATGGATTTCCACAAATTTTAGCCTGAAAACTTTGAATAGACCAAGAGAAATCTGTTTAAAAAATCTATTTTCCAAAAAAAATTTCAGACACTTTTATACAAACCATATTAAGTATTAGGTACTAAAGGCAACGTTAAATATGTGAACTTCCAAATTTTCCTTAATGAAATAATGGCATCACACATATTTACATTAAATACCTGCAACTATTGATGAAAGTGGAGAAAAATTATCCCTATATTAATTAAATAACTATATTAAAAAATAAATTATCTTATACATCTATTATTAACTGAAAGTGCAATTAATTATTTGACAAATCTACAATAAAAACAGTATTATTTATCATATGTTTCCATTTATTCACATTCAGCCATATGCGGAAAAATATTTCTCATATACAATCAAAAATAATGATCATGACAATGACATAGAGGAGGTAGTAACTGCTCCACTTACCAGGAGATGTCCTTGGGAGTGGGAGGGTTTGCTTCATATGAGCAAACGATTGACACATCAGCTGTCTCGTTGAGAGTGGAATTGTCTGGGCTCACCCATGCAATTGGAGGATCTGTTTGGAGTGGAGAAGTAAAAAGTTTGGAGTGGAGTGGAAATGTGTAAATACATATATATTATTAATTGCATAAATTTCCTTTGGAAATGACTTTAATTATATTTTATTTTATTCCTTTTGACTAATACAGACCCACTATTACAATAATGTAATATCATTCAGATATATCTGTTGTGAGTTACATACAATTAGTTGTAATCATTTCCTTAGAAAGTAAGTAAATAGAATTAGTTCCTATGCCTTTATCTTTGTAGGTGTGGATTCCTGGCACCATATATTTCAATAGATTTAAAGTAATACAATGGGATATAAATTAAGTCCATTCTAATGATTTATTTCCTTTGATACCTTGAATAGATGAACCAGCCAGTTTTTTATACTAAGAATATTTTGCTGCAAGAGCTTAACTATTTGATGGATGTAAAATGGAAGTATACTGGAATCCCATAAATGAAAATAAGCTTCAACATATGAGGCAAAATAAATATTAGGTTCAACATAAGAAAACAAAGCTCAACATATTTGCATCACTCAATTTTAATTATGGCATAAGAGTGCATTTTTGGCAAAATATACACAAGCATAAGTAATCTATAATAATTTTCATGGGAAATTCACATAAATTATCACTTTCACTAATAAAATTACTATGCATAATGGACTGACTACAATTACTATAAAAGCTTCCTTAAAAACCTACCAACAATGAATGATTCTGGGACAGGCAAGATCTACAATTTGACCAAATCAGAACCCCTTTCTCCATTGAATCTTGAATCACAAATTTGGGACCTGAATTCTCTTTTTCACATTTAATTTTAAATCCCCATTCCTATTTTATCAACTGTGTTGATCCTAAGTTAAAATAAATATTTTTCATGGTATTTGGATCGATTAGGAGTTTTTATTTTTTTCTCCAATGCGAATTTCCTTTTTTTATCATTAAAAATGAAAAATGACTGGGATGTACTTCAAATCACAGTCAATTAATCATCAAATATATCTGGCTACTTTCCATTCGTTTCACTTTAAGAGACTGCATTTCAAGAGGTTATACACATGCAATTTTACAATTCATAATTAGGTATAAAATACAGTATATACTTGACTGTTGGATGGTTCAGGACTTCTTTTATTGAAATAAATGGCATTAAAATTGAAAATGGAAATGTAAATTTAAAAATATTCACACCATCTCTAAGGGTGATTTTTTACATTATCTTCCTTGTCTTCATACACTATGAGAGTCAGCTGTCTAAAAATTTAACGATTTTCATCGGAAAGACTGATGTCATTCTTTATTAAACTCTTTACACCTCGCAGTAATTTAACAATGTTGTAATTTCAATTTTATGATACCTTATGCACTTTAGAACAATCGGTTCTTGCGATTCAAACGTTATCCTATACATAAAAAAGAGACGTTTCAGGCATGATATGGTGGAATATCATGATTAATTAAAATTGGTTATAAGTTATCCTATACCTATGATTCCAAGTCATCGTGGTATAAACCAAGAAGGAATTTTTCTAATCTTTCTATTTTAAGCATCATAATTCCAACGCTTGGAAGCAGACGAATTGAGAAATAATCCTGGCCCGTATGATGGCTGGTAAATATTTATTTCAATTGTTTGCATTCCCCATTAGACATTCATGAAGGTCTAAATGAAAGATTATTGTTTTCATACAGGTTCTAATATGTAAAGGCCAAAATGCGGAAAAACTCCAATTATCTTTCATGATAATCAATTAAAAATAACAAATGTCTATTTAAAATTGAAATATCACATAATTGGCTGCAAAACTGCGAATACATTTGTGGCAATCGTAGTGTCTGAATACATCCAAAACATCTGAAATTACATGTTTTTTCTTGCTCCAACATGCAAAAAACACATTGTCGGTGGGGATTATTGGAGTTACAAAATATATACCTTTGCAGCCATTAATGAGAAAATGCCAATGAAGCGATTTTATGCCGTATGTCAGGGAGGAGGTTTGCGCGATATTTAGAATAGATAAATTGGATTTTTCACATTTTTTAGGCATTAATTACCACTAATCCTCTTTCAGGTGATTATTTGTAAAGGTAATAATAGAATCCCAAAGGCATGGATAGTAATTTAACCATTCAAACACTTGAAATTTAAACAAAAACACTTTAAAAATATAGGGAGTAATTTATATTAGGGAGTAATTTTTTATCTTTGGAAGGTAAAATATAAATTACTAAATTAGTAAATTTTTGCAGGAATATGCATGTTATCAAAATGCATGAGTAAATCATAATTTGGGGAAAAAATGAAAACTAATGCTGGAATTATGATTTTATGATTGAAACTATACTGAATCCCCACTGAGTAGGACGATTACCAATTATCACCTCAAAAACCTTGCTATTAACTTCATGTAGTATATTTGATCTCAGAATTATATTTGCATCAAATGGGGTTCTACTAAGCATCAATAATGATATTATTAATAAGTTCAACATCTCATACTTCTATTGAGAAAGATAGCATGATAAAATCATTAATGCGACTGGATCATTGAAAGAAATAAAATGGGAATCAATTTAAAATTTTGTTAAAAATAAACTTAAGCTCTATTGTAAAATTTATGAAAATATTTTGCTTGGATATTAAAACAGTTAGGTATAAAATCCATCATACAGAGATATGGCTGGTTCTGAACCATAAATATAAGATCCACAAATCAGAACTTTTAATGAACAGTCCATATTTATGAGAGTGGTATTTTTTTTCCAAATCGAATGGCGATAATTTGTTCAATTAGTCAGCTTAGGTTTTCTTTTAAGTTACATCTCTTATTGTAACCCTGGTAACTTCTATAATATATGAAGAGTAACAGTTGAAAATTAAATAATGTAGTGCTTGTGAGTAGTTACTTTTTAATTAATTTACTCTAACCACTTATTTTCTAATCAACCATTTTAATCTTTTAGCGATATGAATCATGAGTGTAGAGCTTTCCCATGTTGCAGATCTTCCATGCAGGTTCAAATACAGATCTAGATCACTCCTCGAAAATTGTTTGCAGCAAAAAATCTGAAAAAATCGCTAAGTGGACACTAAAGCCAAGACACTCAAGGGAATGAGAGTAACTCCTCCTAACAATTTACATTTTAACAACCTTCTGTATAATACAAAGATTTTTTATGGAAATAAATTGAATGAATCAATATCCACAGGGAATAAATTTTATAAAGAGTAGTGGAATTTAAGAAGACATACGGACCAGGACTTTCGAATAATGCTTCGAGACGCTGCTCAGAAATCGCATGATGGCCGTGGATCTATCGAAATATAAGGGTGTCACTGTTTTAGCAGGGGGTGGGTGCTAATTAAAACTCGCAGAAGTCTCTGGAAACATTTCTATGGGTTGGCGAAACACTGAGGTTCATTAGCATGCACCTAACTACCACTCGTCCACTTCAACATCGCAAATCGGAAAGCGATGCTTATGATGCTCACCTCAACTTCTGCCCGATTGGAGAAATTTTGTTTAAAAGAATTCTTTGGGCATTCATTCTGTTTTATGTTTAAAAGTAAAAAGTTTTTAAAATCAAAAGTAAACTTAATATGGCGATCATACTGGCTCAGGGACATAACAGAAAACAATGCAGCCACAAACTGGACCACATTTAATGCCACCAGACCAACAAAACAGCATCACGTACCTCATAGGCATCGCAAATACGCTACACTGCATGCGGTAATTGCAAAAATAAAAAAGAAATTTACGAAAAAATAGAATTATTACGCCAAATTGAAGAAATTAAACTAACATGGAGCCTAAATAAGTAACACCGCTATAAATCGTAAATAACGTAAATCGCTAAATTCAACAATATCATAATCTTTAAAAACACTAAGAAGCATTATAAGCATGAGCACGAATCCTGTCTAGTGCCTTTTTAATAATTTCTTTCAATTATGATAACGAGGTTCTCAGTAGCATACACATATAATATCGAAAATCGATAGGACGAGGAGCATAAGTCTAGGGTCATATTTTCAGATGTCAAACGCGGAGATAAAGAAATAATATTAATTTAGAAATGACATTTGCTTGGATGATCGGATGTGACTCGTCCTTTTTCTATAACTAGAAATAGCAATGGTTTTAAAAGACAGTGAGGTGATAGTCTAGACGTATTCCCAGACGTCAGAAGGCCATCACCACATCCTAAAGGTCATTCCAAGCCATATAATACCTTTCGGGTCACATTGGTCAAGCGCACGACATTTGAGAGCCGGTCACATGCATTCCCTTGGTCATATGCATTTTTGTAGTTGAACTGTACCGAGGCAAGTCCAAGGTCGAATAATGTTTAAATGGGGCAGTTTTGCCTAATCACGCTACGTGAAGGGCATATAATTTTTTTACGTCTTCACGCGGATTGTAGGCTATTAACGACACAAAATTTTTAAAAGATTTCTGTCGTAAAATGCCTGCCATCAGCGAGTGGATCAATTTTTCATGAATCGTCATCACTCGGAACCACACTGGCTCTTTTGCTTTGCCCTACGAGGAGTGCCGTCGCACAAATGGAAAGGAGCCTCCAGAGCCACTGGTTTCACTCGAAGCGAAACACTTCACAGGAGGGCTGAACATTCTCAACGAACTAAAAAGAACGCCTTAAAAACACTCGTCAAAGCACCACTCGGCATACGCTTATGTTCACACGTGACATTGAATCACACGTATTCATGGTATGTTTCCACGTGGTAGCAATATATCCACCGCTCTACCCGTCGCTGCAAGAAAAAACTTCAGTGATTCTTTCGTATTATTGTGACGTCAATCCGATTCTAAATGTTTGATTTCGCAACCATCCGGCATTTATTCAGAGAAGTGGATTTACTTGATGAAATGAATAATAGATGGTAGCACCGCGAACTAAATACAATCAAATGCATCGCCGTCAACAATGGATTCAAGGAGGATTTGATCAACTCCTTACTGCAGAAGAAAAGGACAAAGCTCGCCACCAACATAACTAGCTCCCTGCAAACGGAACGGACCACGGAAATCCGAAAGTGGTGCAAAATCCCTTTCATCAACAACACATCGTACCAATTAGCAGCCAATGCACTCCCGAAGGACAACTTTATAGTCCATTTTTACACCCCCTTCAACACATTGAAACTCCTGTGCAAAAACAAAGATGCGATTGACCGTACAAGGGAGAGTGGTGCTTACGTGATACAGTGTGAGTGCGGAGCCATATATGTGCGCCAAACGGGTAGGAATTTCTCCATCCGAATCAAATAACTTGAGAAGTGCACAATCTTAGGCAACACCTCATCAATGATCGCCAAACACTTACTCAAGACCAAGCACGCCTGTGAATTCAAATTGAAAGTGCTACATGTGTCAATTAAAAGCAAAAAATTAGACGTGTTGGAACAATTGGAAATTGTCCAACGAGTAAAAAAGAAAATCCCCCTTCTCAATGACTCGCAGTTCACTTCCATCTCCCCCTCCTTTCCATCAACTTTCGTTTGTGAACATTGACCACACGTGACACACAACCCCGTTCCCTCAGTGTGTGATTCCGTCCAGTGTGTGATTTAAGTGAGGCGTATTCGCCTTCCAGGTGGGCCTAATCCCCTGGTCTCCCGGCTCGCCTACTGGCGTCGTCCCGGCTGCCTTTGGTTTATTAGTGACTGCCACCATTCACCCAAGTGGACCACCTCGCACCTTAAGACTATGTGTTCTGTGCTTAACAATGTCGATTCTCTGTTTTTCCGCCATCCTTTGTAACGTCTTCCTCCTCTCCCCCCTGCTCCGCCTTTCTTTTCCCTTTCCCTTTTCTTTTTCCCTTTCCCTTCTTCTTTTTCCTCTCTCCCTCCCACCCCGCGTTTCCTACCACTTCCTCTCCCCTCCTTCCGGAATCTTATATATACATAGACAGCACACAACTTCATTTTGTTACCTGATGATGATTTAATACATCGAAACCCGGTCGTAAAATAAATTCAATCCAGAGGAAAAGTGCTACCATCTATTATTCATTATGTTCGGCTTCCACCACATCACGCCTGAAGATACTCAATTTGTACTTGATGAATGTCAGTCAGAATTATTTAGAAAACTATGGATGCATTTTCTTTGTCTTTTCATTTTCAGTTCTTCAGTGCCATAGAGAAAGGAATCCTAACTGAAGTGAAATAACTGTGGTCAAGCGACAGCAGATATTTACTTATCCTGAGGATATCCACTATCTTAATAAGCCATTAAATATTTGGGAAGGTCGGTCGACCATTTAAAAGGAGCTGAATGTTTAAAGTAAACCAATAAACGGTAATTTTTCGTGACGACAACACATTTGTAGCGCGCGGATGACCACGAGATTTGATGGGTGCGCGCGTCCGCCCGAGGGTTCATCTACATCTACTCAATACCCCGCAAGCCGCCGCAAGGGCGTGTGTCGGGGGGTGTTAGGGTAAAAATAGGGTAAAAAATAAATAAATTAGGGTAAAAAAACCGCCTGTAGAAGCCACAAATTTACAGCCCACAAATCAAACATGGTAAACATTCATGCAAGAACCCTTTCGCCCCAACCCTTTCACACACATGCAAACCCACAAACTAAGGTTAACCGGGCGAACGCGAGGTACGACATCTGACGGGAGTTCTGAAAGCATTCCCCCACAAAACGTGGAGTCGTGAAGGCCCTTGAGCTACTGACGCCCGGAGTAAACGTTGTCGGGTCTCCAACGTAAACGCGCGGGCCGCCGAACGGTTCGCACGCCTTCCGCTGACGTCGTCAGCGCTGAAAAACAGGCAAACGCGGCGGTCCGAGAAAATTACCGCCGGGCTGCCGGAGGACTGAGGGGAGTGAATGCTCCCGGGGGCGCAAATGACACAGAAGGGGACATTTTAGAAGGGGCACACCCTGCCTCCGAGTTTTTGGGCGAGAGGAGACGTATATGACCCGAAAGAGGGGGGGGGGATGAATCCACGCCAAATTTCACTCGCTCGTGTTCCGGAAGACTGCAGCGGAAAGCGAATCGGGGGCGGAGAAGAGGCGAAAGGTGGACCACCGCTGCCCACTGATTCGAGACATTCGACATTTCGGGAGTCTCTGTTGACACTGTGGTGCCAATGGTCTGATGTGTGAACAAATAAACTCGTGAATGCCTAGCAAGAATTCAAGAGCTCTACGGCCTCTAGGTTAAATAATAATAAGGGGTTAGTATACAGCCGAAAAATGTCCCCTTGGATGATTTAATTGCTCATATAGAAGGATCTCTGTATCCATTTGACATTCCCACTAAAGATTTTGTACGGAAAGCTTGTGAAAATCAGATTAAAAATAACCTCAACCACCCGGTCTTCCAACGCAAACTGTACTCACAGAATTTAAATCACGTGGTATCCTCTTTAAAAAGGAAAAATTGTTTCTACATGAAAGCAGACAAAGGTAACCTCTGCGTCATTTTGAATAAAGTAGATTATTTTGATAAAGTAAACAACTTAATATCATCTGGACCATATGTTGAAGTAAAAAAGAATCCCCTTAATAAGCTTGTAACTCAAGTTAAAAATGTGCTTAACGATTGCCCATTCCTCATTGATAAAAGAATTAAATTTAAACTCTCAGTGTCTAATCCTATTTTACCAAGACTTTATTGCTTACCTAAAGTTCATAAAACTGGTTTCCCCATGAGACCCATAGTTTCAGGCATAGATTCGCCCACATATCTAATATCTAAATGGCTGGTCTTTGAATTTAACAAATTGGATTTGCCTAGCCCCCATTCCCTAAATAACACAATAGATTTCGTAAACCATACCAAAAGACACATTTTCAGTCAAGGGGAAGTCATGGTATCTTTCGATGTTTCAAACCTATTCCCGAGTGTACCATTAGACATAGCAATAAACTCGCTAAAAGTATGGTTAACGTCAACACAACTAGATCCTAAGTTAATTCACGAATATATCAGACTAACTAACCTAGTCATGAACCAAAACTTTTTTCAATTCCAAGATAAATTTTATCAACAAAAATATGCTACGGTGATGGGAAACCCCCTTTCCCCATTCATAGCAAACGTATTTATGACCCACTTTGAGACGGAGTTCAAAAATAAATTCAGTTATTTCCCTTCCGTTTTTGTTAGATACGTCGACGATATTTTTGCAATTTTCGACACCACGAAATACAACATAGAGCAGTTCATCGATGACTTAAATAGCCTTTTCCCATCGATTAAATTTACATACGAACTAGAAAAAAATAACCAACTCCCATTCCTTGATCTGCTATTAACCAGAAATATTAAAATAACATACGACGTGTATCGCAAACCAACACATACCAACAACTACATACACCATGATTCGTTCACACACCACAGTCACAAACTTGGCGCCTTCCATGCTCTTGTACACAGATTAGTAAATATTCCCTTGAATAGAAACAACTATTTCAAAGAATTGAAGAACATCAAACTGATCGCTATTCAAAATGGTTTTAAAGAGTCGATTATCGATAACCTAGTAAAAAAGCACAAACATAAAAAACTAGTTCAAAACACAACCACCCTCACACAGCATGAAACCCCTCGGTACATCAAACTTCCATTCCACCCACAATTAACAAAAGGGTTAGGAAAGATTTTCAAAACCGTCAATACGAATGTATCATTTAGCAGCAATAACAAATTAAAACATTTATTAGGTAATACTAAAGACAAAATCGACGCCTCAAACAAGTCCGGTATTTACAAAATCAATTGCTCCTCTTGCGATTCATCTTACATCGGCCAGACTCGGAGGAACATTAAAACTAGATTCAAAGAGCACATAGCCCATTACAGATATAACAGACCAGACAAATCAAGCATTGCCCAACATTTACTCAAGGAAGACCATCTAACATCAGAAAACGAAATGAAACTTATCAAACAGACTCCCAACCACCTTTTGGACGCCTACGAAAGCATTTTTATTCACAAATTCAAGAAGGTCGTAGTTAACAGCGATAAAGGGCCGATCCCATTCTCTCCTCTTTATTCCCTTTTGAAATGATTTCTAACTCCTGTTTTAAGCGGATAAAGTGATACTTTGTAATTCCGCAGATTTTCAGAGTCTGTGGAATTACAAAGTATCATTTCAAATTTCCGTTGGACTTAGTACTCAACCCCCCCCCCCCTTATTACTTCTTCCCGTTCCACCCATCCCATTGGTTTCTGTTCGCCCCACCTTCCTCCCTTCCCCCCCCCCTCCCCCCCTTCCTCTTTGCCAATAAGTTTAAAGTATTCCATCTTCCCACTAATCCTATTGGTCCCCTATCTCCTACATCCTTTCACAGTCACTATATATATTTGACGTCTGTCTTCGTTCAACCTTGTGTTGGAGGTGTTTTTTCCCTTCAGTTCGCTGAAGAGGGCCACTTTGTGGCCGAAACACGCGTGTTCGACGCTATCCTCGTCTGCGCTCTATCGTTTCAGATTCTCCCAGAAGTTGGGCCCTTTGAGTGCGTGTGTGTGTGCTTCTTGAGTGCTAGTGTGTGTGATTGGTCTGTGCTCGTCCTTCGTGGATAGTCACAGAGTGTGTGCTTGTAATACATCCTGGTATCCTTAACGGGGTCTTCCTTACAGCCTCGTGAAGGATTACATTTCCACCTGGAATCTTTAACGAGGTCTCACAGCTTCGTGAAGGATTCCAGACAGGATAGTGTGTGTGTGGCTGTGTGTGGTCCCTGGCGTGGATTAATTTCCCGTAAACCACCACAGAGGGTATTCTTGGTCGAGAGGTTGTGGTTGGTTCCCGCGAATACCAACACAACAATTTGGTCTGACGAGAGTTGCGACTGTTTTTTACGGCCAGTGGAGTTTTCCCCCCTTATTATTCGTGAATGCCTGATTCTCACTCTATCTCCTTCCGAAACTCAGCTCTCTAAGGCGGTTAAGTCACGCAATCACCGTTGAGTAACAACGGACAGCTTGATATTTTAAATAAATTAAAAATGAGGCCATTTACGTAGCATATTTAACGGACGACTAAGTAAACACATTTTAGGAAAGCAAACTCGAAGACTTTGGAATTTCTCAGAAGGTCAATCGAAACTTTGAACATTTTAGAAATATGATCGATACTCACGAGGAAATTCAGCGAAAAAATATGATGGAAATGAACTCGGGCTTCCTAATAATGCACTGAACAAGGAGGAGGGAGAAAATGGTGGACGATCTCAAGAAAGACGCTTAAGTCTTCGCATGGACAGGATGGCGGAGATCAGAGAGAGCTGGGGAAGAGGTACCAGAAACCGCCATAGATGACGATGGAATGACTGCTGAATGTAGTCAATGCAACATTGGCTACATTCTACAGAGTGTCGGGTGACTCGCGGAACATAGGGTTCGCGGAATCTAGCACCGCAAACATCGGTAGCCCCCTCCCCCTATGACGAGGCTGACCCGTCACCCAATCAACCCTCCCCGGGCAATGATCGCACTATCAACCCGAGCGGTACCGGTAACCTTTGTCCCTCAGGATCGCCTTATATTGAGGAGCGGTCCTCTGGCTGCAGGCTGATCCCTTCCTTCGCTCTGTCTGCGCAGGTCGTCTTCCGACCTCCTCAGAGCCATCCCCAGCTCTCTGCACGGGTCGTCTTCCGACCTCCGAGCGTCCTCCCGTCCTTTCCCGCCCTCACCAAGAGCCGAAGCACCGCCACGTAGTAGTAGCACCTAACAGCACCGCTCGCACCCGAGTCACTGCGCCGTCACAGGCCCCGTCGCCGCCGTATACATGTGAGTGCCGAGCCTTGTGCCCTTACTCCCTGTGCCTGATCGCCCCATGTATCGGACAATTAAAGCCTCCTCACAGGAAGCCACTGTCGTTTCATTTGAGAATACGCTCCCCACCAATGATGTTGCGGCCGCCAACCAAGCGACAAGAGGGCATCGATTATTAATCGTTGGCTGATTCGGGACAAAAATTGCAATTGATTTAATTGAACATAGTACCCAGAAAGCCACCGTTAGGCTGTGTGGCAGGGGGTGAATACACACCAGACTAATTAAAACCCAAATATGACCCTGCTACGGTCTGGCAATGTTATTCTGATCGTCATTGCTCGAGGAAAAAATGACATATTAAATCTCGCTGTTCTACTCTTAATGTCTTAAATTTTATTGGCATGATCTCTCCTACCGTAGTACGATGGGGCGAATAACACATTTTCAACATCACTGCCAAAAAAATTTGTAGTATCCAGCGTAACTTTATGGGATTTGCATAATGTAATGAAATGAAATTACTGACCTTGTAATTCCATACACTATTTAAAACACGACCACGGCTTCGACGTTGAACGTCATCATCAGGTGGTCCTGATAGAAGCCCACTTGGTCCTATACCTTCTGATCAGGGGAGGGGGTTGGTCAGAGAGGGAGGGTGGAGGGGTAAAACGGTTAAAATGTAGCTGGGAAGAAAAGAGAATCGCATCTTTCGGTGTCAACCGTTGACTTGGAAGAGTGGTATGTCTAGTAGTGGGAGGGATACAAAATTTCGTTGACAAGTTCATCCTTGCAACGGACGCATTTCAAAATTTCCAATTGCTCAAAAGCATCGAGTCGTTGACCATTATCTTCAAAATGAAAAACTTTAGTAAAAAAATCAATTTTATGGTCACTTTCAATGAGGTGCTTTGCAAATAGGGATATTATGTTCTTATTTTTTACACCATTTTGGTGTTCTTTTATCAAAATTTCATATACATATATTTAAAAACCTACCTTAACCGGTAGATTACCTAATAATAATAATATTTATATGTTTTATGTCAATGGACTAGTTAACACAAACAAAAAAATTCCACCGCCTTTTTTAAAATTCCCGCGCCTAACGCTACCTCTCCAAGCCCGTCCCCTCGCTTTTCCCCCCTTCTTCTTCCATCCAGTGCTTCCGGGCCCTCCTCTACCTCAGTTCTGTTCCTAACTCCTCTTGAGAAAGGTGGTTGCACCACCGAAAATTCGAGACCCAGTGAGTCCCTCTTTAATGTGTTTCTGTTTCTGTGTCGACTAGTCCATTTAAATTATTGTGCACATCCGTGGGATTTTCACTAAAGTGACAAAAGTGTTATACATGTGTATATATAACTTTGACAGCAACGAACAATATAAGAACACATAAAATGAACAATCGCACGTTTTTTCTTGATGATTTCGACGGAATTGAGCTCCGTCTTCATCAGAAGATTCGCTAGGACTGACTGTTGATCTGGGGGAGGTGAGATATGTGAGAAAGAGAGAGAAGGGGACGGGGAAAGGGGAGAACGGGTGGTGGGGGAGGGGTGAAAGAAAGGGTTGTGTAAGGGAAAGGGAGAAAGGAGGCCAGAGGGGAGCGGAGATAGGATAGGAATGAGAGGGAGGACGTGGAAATAATTCACTAACGGAAAAGAAAACAATTACTTTATCCACAGATACTACAACATCCACGACCCAGGTGTCAACTTGCAAAGTCGTCATCAGGACTTAGCAAGTCAAAACCCAGGACAAGAATAACACAACACATGCGGATGAACAAATCATCTTACTATCCCGTATTCAGCACTCTCTCCTCCAACGAGGATACCCAGGATATCGACTCGTGGGATACTTTCTCGTGTCGCCAATATCCCCTCGAGGACGCGGGGATACGACAACAGTCACTCAATCACTCAGGTGTGCTCGAAATCAAGGACCTTTGTGGTTCACAAATATTCACACGTTCAGGGTTTACCAGGATTACTCCTAGGCCAGGGTCCCGCCAATCACACAGAAATAACTAAACGGAAAATAAGGGACTTCGGTAAAAACACAATCACTCAATCACTCAGGTGTATCCGACCTTTGTGAAACACACGCACTCACTCATTCAGGGTTTACAAGGATTCCTCCTATGGCAGGGACCCGTCAGTCACACAAAAAAATTAAAGAACTAAAATTGTGGGTAGGTAAGTGCCTGAGAAAACCTTACACCAGGTGTTTCGCATGCAAAGCAGGCCTCTTCAGAGAAGAATGAGAATTCCGTTGGGGAGGTTTGAAAGAATGGCTCATTGGGAGTGGAGGGGGGTGATGAGAATACCCCGTGATTGGACAACAGAGAGGGAGAATAGATGGTCCAATGGGTATTGTGGGTTCAGTGGAGGTGGGGGAGGAAGAGTACAGTGAATTATAACAGTGGATAAGGAAGAGGGGAAGTTTTGGCGGTTGGTTTGCTAATAGGAAGGGGGGGAAAAAGGGGGGTTTTTCGAAAAAGACAAAGAAACGCTTAGCCATGTCACACACCCCACCAAACTCGATCAAGGCATCAACCAACAAAGTCATCATCAGTTGTTGACAACCCTGCCAACCGAAACCCCGGCCGTGCCAAATACAATGTACACGTATATAGAACAACTAAGTATTTCTTTTCCGATATGAATCGCTTTCACAAAGTGACGCCTCAAAACATTCTATTCAAGGGGGGCGAAAGAAGTTTGGAGGAGGTGGAGAAGGGGAAGAAAAGGTGAGTTAACTGCGTTAGCACAGAGGAAATAGGCAAGATGCAATGGGCCCTTGGTCGCTATTCATGGTGTCTATACTGTTCTTTTTGATGTGGATGCATTCGTAATAGTCAAGCATGTAGTCTGGGGCATGTTTAAGTAGTTTTATGTCGTCAATTGTGATGTTATGTCCTTCAGAGAACATATGTTGGGCAACGGAGGATTTGTGAAAGTTCCCTAGTCTGAAAAAAGCAGCATGCTCTTTGAAACGGGTGATGAGGTTTCTTCTGGTCTGTCCTACGTATGAAGAATTACATTGGGGACATGAGATTTTGTATGTGCCAGGTTTTAGAATGGGTCCTATGGGATCTTTAGGGTTTCCAAGTAATTGTCTTAGTTTGTCATTGGATGAGAAAGAGGGTTTGAAATTGTGTTTATTGAAAATGGTTTCTAACCCTCTAATGGACTGTGGGTGGAAGGGAAGTTTAATATATTTCTTTTCGTTGGGCTAATAACTTATAACAGCCAGCTTGGGCTGGGATAACGTGGTGCTGGATTTGATTAGACTTTTCTGTTTATGCCTCTTGAGAATTCTGTCAATTAGTTGTTCGGTGTAGCCGTTGGATATGGCGGTGTGTTTTATGGAGTGGAGTTCTTTTTGAAAGTTTGTTTTATTCGACGGTACAGTAAGAAGGCGGCGTATGAGAGAATGGAATGCCGCATGTTTGTGGGTGTGATGGTCAAAGGAGGACTGGTGGATGTAGTTATTAGTGTGTGTTGGTTTGCGGTAAATATTAAATGAAAGCTGATTATTTCTTCTAGCGACAAGAAGGTCCAAAAAGGGGAGTGACTTGTGCTTCTCAACTTCGCATGTGAATTTAATGGAAGGGTATTGTTCGTTAAGATCCTTGAGGAAGTTGTCAACGGAGTAGGTGTCTGTGTCCAAAACTGCGAAAATGTCGTCGACATACCTGTACCAAGTGTTGGGGAAATTTTTAAATTTGCTTCGGCACTGTTGCTCGAAGTAGGAAATAAATAAATTAGCTAGAAAGGGGGAGAGAGGATTACCCATGGTAGTGCCAAAGTTTTGTTTGTCGTATTGAAGGTGAAGAAATGTTGCTTCATGATTAGGTTCGTTAAAACAACGTATTCATTTAAAGTTACTTTCGATATTGGTTTAGATGAGAGCCAATCTTCAAGGAATTTTAATGTTTCGGGTATAGGAACACTAGGGAAGAGAGATTGTACGTCGAAAGAAACCAGTATTTCGGTGTCTTTCAAGTTGGTGTATTGAATTTTATTGATGAAGTCGGGTCGGAAAAGGTTCAAGTGTGTTGAAGTCATGGGAAATTATGTAGAAAAATAATATCTTTTTTAACTGAAAATCGCAGGCTTTCCCTGTCGGGCCGAGAACTTTCTACCTTACCCTAGAGGCAAGACCGGTGAGTGATAAGGGGAGGGGGGACTCACAGAGGACCTCCAGGGCGATGGTGCTCTTCATCGGCTGCTCTCCCTTGGCCTGGATCACGGGGTTGGTCGCCTCGCAGGATATGCTGCCCCCGTTTTCGTACCTGGTGGCCCGGAACGAGAAGCGGCTTTGCGTCTCGTAGGTGCCGTCGCTCTGGAACAAGAGGAAACACGCATTTGAAACCAACGACCTTAGCCAGCTCATTCTTCGCAACAATGTCATCAAATGGGCCACAACGAAACGATGAAAACGCGTCTCGCGAAGATGGAAGGAGGTGAGAATGGTCCCTTCTGCATCAGCCGGCCGACACTCGGTAACCTACTGAGAACAACACATCAGGGCAGGTGATGGAGGAAAAATATGCACGATGGGAATCCGAATCCAAGAGCATTTTCTACGCCGATTCACAGGGAAAAATGACATGGTACTCTGCCCAGGGATCTGTGACTTTCTCGATTAGCAGAACCTTGTGCAAAAAATACCGAAATAACCGCTTGTCATCAAATCAAATCTTTGTTCATTAAATATTCAAGAAAATATCTAAATTGACAGTGAAAACTTACCTAAAAGGATATCAATATGTTTTATTTTTTCCTCAACTGAATGAAAATTGAAAATTAAGATAAAATTTTTAAAGAATATTCAGGTAAATATAAATGGGGTTTTAATTTTTCGAAAATATTTTTTTGAGGACAGAGAAAATGAACGATGATAGCAGTATAATGGAGAGGCTCTGTCTCTTCACGAGTTATAATTCATCCTCCCACAATTTCCCAATAGATTCTTCAGAGAATCATTTAACAGCTTGGGGTATAGACTATTGAATTCAATTTTTGTAGAACCGATACACAAAAATCGACTTTTCTCTTTATTACTGCTGATATTTCAGTTTTGACTGGGAATTAATTAAAACATATTATTAACAAAAAAGTTTAAAGCTAGGTATTATAATATAAGATTAGGCAAAAAAGAAGTATCGATCTAATACAAAACAAGATACTTCAAAATTGTTTAATACAGGAAAAGAATAAAAAACTATTATAGTGGTCAAGTAAATGTAAAATATGATTAAACAAATTACATGTACAAGAAAAGAATATTGGTCAAGACAACTACCATTGGTAAGCTTCGGCTTATTTATAAGTTTGACTGTAAGTTAAGGTTTAATGACACTGATGATAAATACAGAAGTTAATGCCAAAACAATTGAATAAAATATTAAACATAATAATTTGAAGTGGAGAATGCCTGAAGTAGTGGGGAACGCCTGCATTATATCAATCTCATTTCCAAAAATCGCATAACAGTATTCGAGGCAAACATTCCTGAATGGGTTAGAAAAATTATTGGGTTTGATTCTTGCATGTGCTGTACACGCTGTAAATAGCAAGAACAAGAAAACCGTATCCCATCACACTGTTTTTCAATCCGTGCGGTACACTTTGACCATTGCCCATATCTCTACGACGATGGCAACGATTGGAGAAATCGAAAAGGAAGAGAAGAAAAAGTGAGAGATATCCGAATAATATGGACTGTGGAGAAATGAGAGCGGTCGGCAGCTGAGCATCCTTTCGATGGAACCTCCACGACTTCAGAGCACAGCCAACACTGTGCCCGCCGGAATGTTGTTTTTATTCCAATGCAACAATTTCAGAGTGTAAAAATCACTCGCCTTGACCGGGATTTCAATCCGCATCCCTCGATGTCCGGCCGAGTGCTTTAACTAGTTAAGCTATTTTTTTTAATATTATCTCTTTATTTGACGTGGTGGAAGGGCTTGACCGTTCCGATGACCCCTAGAACTGCGCTGGCGGGAGTCATAAGAATCGCTCCTGGTAGGATCACCGATGCCATAAAGGTCGAAGGTTAGGAGGCAGACGAAAGTTAGTCCACGCAGCGTCTGTTCCTCAGTGAGGCGGCTGCAAAGGCGTCTGACCCCAGTGGGGCGGCCATTAAGTGATGGTGTCACGTTAAAAAACACTATTGAGAAAGGCAACGGGAAACCACCTCAATTATCATTCCCAAGAATGTAATGATGGGCACTATGGAGAATATGAGTCCTGGTAACTACGGGACTCGGCCCAAGCGGCCGTGTGTCGTGCCCGGCAGCGGGGGAGGCAAGGCTTCCGCGGTCGTCATCCCACGAAACCCTTGCAGGGGAGAAATAACGGCAGCAGGACAGAAGACGCAGGGAAAGAAGAAAGTAGTTAAAATAGGTACATGGAACGTCAGGAAAATGTTGAGGAAAGGAAAATTAGAGAATATTAAGCGAGAGATGGAAAGAGGTAATATAGATGTTTCAGGTCTCTGCGAGCTGAGATGGAAGGATAGCGGAGATTACTGGAGTGACAATTATAGTGTGATATACAGCGGCGGGGACGAGAGTCAACGAGGGGTTACCGTAATATTAAATAAAGGGGTAGGAAGAAGCGTAGTCAACATAGAGCAAGACTCTGATAGAATTTTACTCGTACTATGTACGGCGCGGAGACGTGTTCACTGAAGCAGGAGGATAGACGTATATTGGAGGCAATAGAAATGTGGGTGTGGAGAGCACGTTTTTGCCTATTTCGCAGATTTCGAAAAAGCATTTGATAGAGTGAATTGGGAAAAATTAATGCGTGTATTGCAGAAAATAGGAATGGATTGGAGGGACAGGAGACTGATCCGAAACCTATACATGTCTCAGACTGCTCAGGTGCGAGTGGGGAACGGAAAGTCCGGACGGGCAGTATTAGGAAGAGGTGTAAGGCAGGGATGACCAGTCTTTGGCTTGTCAGTCGGCCAAGGGGTTGCAAGCATTATTGAGTGAATTGGAGGTTCAGTGCGATAGATATGGGATGAGAATCAACATTAATAAAACATAGGCAATGCGATTTTCCAGAAAGAAAAGGCTAAGCTAAATATTAAAATAGGTGGGGAAAAAATAGAGCAGGTAGAACAGTTTACATATCTCGGAAGTGTTTTGGACCAATACCGTCAAAGTGGTAGGGACGTAAGGAGAAGAATTGCCCTAGGCAAGGAGGCTTTCTCAAGGAGGAGGTAGTTGATGACGGGGACGTTGAGTAGGGATGTTAATACATGCGTCGTACAAACTCTGATATGGAGCCTCGCTATGTGTATGAGGAGATGTATGAGGAGACGTGTTCACTGAAGCAGGAGGATAGACGTATATTGGAGGCAATTGAAATGTGGGTGTGGAGAGCAATGGAGAAGGTAAAATGGACCGAAAGGAAAACAAATGAGGAAGTACTGGCGATGGTGGGTGAGGAGAGGGGTTTGTTGAGAGAATCCTATGGAGGCAGAAAAAATGGATGAAAGGCGTATTGAGCGGTAGTTTAATGTTGAAGAGGGTAATAGGGGGGAGAATCTTATGCAAATGAGGAAAGGGCAGGTACAGAATAGGGATGTTGGACCGAATGAAGGGAGGAGGGAAGTACACAGTGATGAAGAGGGAACGGATTTAGAGTAGGTCGCTGTAGTTTGTTTTGTTAGGAATCACAAAATATTTATTTATTTGGTTGTTGTGTCCATCCTAAAACGTACTTTAACCGGTAGATTACCTAATAATAATCACTTTATCCCCATGGAATTTTTCATTACAGTAACATGGTAGCATATTATTACATATCTTTCACAATTTAAACTAGGAAGCATTAAACAAATTCCCATATAATTTTTTATCATATTAGCAACATAACAGCATATTACACCACTTTTCTCCACACGAATACCACAGCAACACCAACAAAAATTAACTCCCATAGAACCTGTAACAACAGCATGCCATAACATCCTTTGCACAAGTCTACTTCAATCATAGTAGGACATCTCCCATAGAACCCGTCCACCCACCAGGCCTCCCATGGTTCTCTGGATTTATTATGCACCGATATTAGGTGTCGCCCCGCCAACCACATCACCACTTCTTGTGTTGCTCTCAGGAACAGCTTATAATCGGCGAGCATTAAGTTTCTATTTCCTATTCTAGGCTCTCCGAACGTGTTTAGCTTCCCGTACACCAGCCTTATCTTCCCCCATCTTATTTTAGCCGTCGTGCAATGGTTCATACTCTATGGTCCTGCGTATCTAATTCGTTAAACCTTTCACGTTCTCCCTTATATAGATGTCAGTCTGAGGTTAAATCCGATCGCTTCCGTCGTCACGATGTAATTTGCAAATTGAAATACTACGCTCCTTACGTCCAGATTCTGTAATTTGTCGCCGATGTTCCTCCACACTCTCCCCCTCCAGTTGACCGACATAACGTGTTTTTCTATATTTTTACACCTCTTAGGTCTTCCCTTTCGTATTTCTTCATATTTATTTGGTAGTTGGTACAAAACTCGTTGGCATGCATTTCAATGCAACAATTTCAGAGTGTAAAAATTAATCGTCTCGACCGGGATCCCGGTCCGATCATGGTGTCCGTGGAGGTAAGTCAATCCGACTTGACTTCGTAAGCCAGAGCTAAGCTCACATCAAGCCAAAGTTCGCTTTCCTGCAGAGAAATTTCCAATTAAAGTGCGCGTGCTCCTCCGTTACCCTGGCTACCTCTCACAACGTCGGCGCTCCCAAATTTCGGAAGCCATTGCACCGCCGCAGATACATTAATAACCCACTTCAAAGTAGCGAAGAATAATAGATATTCGGAGTCACCTCCTCCACCGATTCCTTCCGCCTTTCAGCGGGCACTCGGCGAGGCGATTCCCATTGTTTCCGCATTCTTCATTCGACAGTTATGAAAAAAGTCGATTAAAAAATTCCACGGCACACAATGTACATACCACTGTCACGTGTCCGTTTAACTAATTTTAACAGCAATCACGCCAATGTAATATCAGTGCAAAAATAATGAAATCAACAAGCAATGAATAGGAAATAGAATTACGTGCATCACTTCGATGTAACCCAAGAAATAAAACGAAAAAAATAATTATCCAGGCCATTAATTAGAACCTTCCGGTGCCAGCGAGCCATTGCAGTTGCATCCGTAAGGATTTTCTATTTTCATTATTAATATTTCAGCCGTTGCATTCATCGGACTCGCATGAGTTCCTGGTTTTGGAGTAGTCTTCGTAGTTTCCTCGGTGATTGACGCTAAAGCGACGCATTCTCTTGCCTATTTAAACCGTCGTGGATTCGGGCATTCTCCAAAATGCATCCCTGAGCATGAGGGGCACACACTTCCTTTCAATGCATAATGGCTAGGAAACGTCACGTCTCGACGTTCTGGTCGGTAGGAGTAGAGATAGTCTAGTTTTAGCGAGAAAATCTCGAATTTAAAATCTCTGTTAATTTCCGCATCTGAATCTGCTGATGAATTTGGCTCATCAACTCATAATAAACCCGTCTAGAGATTGTATTAAGACTCTAATGGCGCTACGGTTACGCAGCGTATTTCCAATTTTAATTCACATAACCGATTTTAAATAGCCTATGTAAAAAGGACCTGAATTTCAAATGAATAATGAATCAATGTGATGGTTACGTATGGTTAGTCCGTCATTTATTTCATCAATTCATTCATTCTATTTAAGCGCCAGAATTCGCATGTTTTTTATGAGACGGCGAGTCGTTCAATCCTTTCCGGAATTTTTTTCATTTTGACCAGGAATCGAACCCGGGACCTCCGGTCAGTAGTCCAACGCTCTACCCCCTGGGCTACCGCGACTCACTATAGACAACTATAAGCTGGTTTATTTTAGTAAAGGTGAAATATAGGTTACTGATCAAGACTTGTCGCTTAAAATCCCAGTTAGCTTCCGTTACATCTGTCCTTGTGTCGAAAACGTCAATTTGCCAATCCGTTTGCGAGGAATTCCTAATGACGACGGAATGGAAGAAGAGGTTCCAGCTAGTACTAGGAAGAGCTAATCCTAAGATATGGTGGAACCCTAAGTCGGGAGATATCCGTCTGAGCAACATTTTCCCATTAGAAAACCGTTTAAAACAATCATTGAACTCATAATTTTAAGTTTCATATTTTTCCACAAGAAGCATAATAAAATTCCTTCACTTGAGAAGCCTTCTTGAAGGAGTTATCTTTGGAAATATAAAATGTTCACCAAAAGCGACTACAAATAACTAATGTAGTATTTTCCAGAAGAAAAACTCGTATCGTCAAAAAAGTTAATGGTTTCCGTCGTCGCTCCGTGTATCTCTTTTAATAGCGTCTATCATCATATCTAAAGACCTTGCACCACAATGAAGAGTTAAATAATGAATACTTCTTGTGAAAAGCATGTCCCTTATTTATTATTAGATCGTCAAGATTAGAACAGTAGTGTTCGATATAAATTCTTGCATGTAATTCCTCGGGAAGCCTTCAGTAGTGGGTCCATGCATTTATTTTGAAGGACAACGACCAATCCTCGATCTAACAATATCTGCATAAGACGGGGGCGTAAAGACGGTCGCCTCGCCGAGAGAGAGCGGCAGGAGCAGACCTCGAGCCTGGAGTCGAGAGGATTTCTAGATTATTACCCAAATCCCTGGTGTTAGCGGAACTATTCACGAGGCGCCACCCTTCGCCCCGATTAGGCGCCCCCTTGCTATGCAAATCGAGGGCGGGCACCACTTTGGGGCAGCGTTGGCCTCGGAGAGGATTTGGGAGTTTCGAAGGAGCTTCGGAGGAAGCGCCGGCCCTGCCACAGGGGGCGGTGTACTACGGGGGAATCAAGCAGGGACAATGAGTAACGGAGGAGCTTGGATGGAGAGGTAGGGGCGGCGGCTGATACGAAGCAGCCTCGGGTATTAATGTCTTAGATAGATTGAATTTCTTGGAGGAATGATGGGGGAGCGATTTTTCTTCTCAGGCGACGAGTTCATAATCGCTAAAATGCGGATTTACACGATCTCCCCTCTAACCCCCCCCCCCCCGGGACATCTCGAACGACGCTTACGCCATGGGAGAACACGTGGCGTTAGCTGACAAATGACGCACACGGAGGATCTAGCGCTAGCTAGTTTCATTGGCCGCAAGAAAAAACCGCCCCTGCTGGATTACACCAGAGAATGCGAGTGGCAATCGTCAATTAACGCTAGAATGCAAAGCTTTCACTTTCGGAATACGGAAGATGGAGACGGTTTTCAATATTTTACATCGACAGTGGGTTGAATTAGATATCAACTCCAACCGTGGCACCAATCGATATGGTAATGCGCGAAACTCAACTGATAGAAAAACTTTTAATTATAAAAGTAACTATTCTAATGATTACGATTAATAAAATCAGGGTCGTAATTGAATCATTGTCATTCAAAGGAGACCACATTTCGGTTGCATTTGATCAGAAAAAATATCTCACGGAATATGCTAACCTACGGACGATGCAAGGGAAAATAACTCTAATGGATGAAATCTTGTGGATTATGAAGTTGAATTTATTTTTTAAAATCATCCTTTACATTAAAATTGATTCGGCAAAAGCTTTACTCCCCGAAAGCCACCATCACGCTCCACAAATTCCACTGACTACAACTAGAATTAGATGATTACTCATTTCTCCCAAAGCGATGGGATGAGATATAGGTATTTATTTAACTGCGATTCAATAAAGCTGTTCCTGTTATTTTACAGCAGAATTAATTGAATTACACCTTTGTTAAACAATGTAAATTTTGAAATGCAAGTATTTTTAAATAGTCACTCTTTTGAGGTTTACAAAAGAATTCAATTAAATGTTACGCCAAAGTACCTTAACCTAAATATTGTCTCATCAACAGTACCTATCCTCTATTTTTACATGCAGACCTGGAAGCAATATTAATTAACAGAAATAAAGTTTTAATTAATTGGATGGAGTTCCCATTTCGGCAATAATCAACGGGAAAACATATTCGCTTGTACACGGATTTGCCAGAATTAATAACAAGACTTATGTTTATCGATGCATACATAATCGAAGTAAATTTATTGTTTTACATGAATCGAAGTCTAGGCACAATGCTGAACGAGAACACCTTTTGACTACTCCACAAACAACTGAAGTGAGGATGAAATGGAGGAGTATTGAAGGACGCCGAAGTAAAATTCCAAGAAAAGTAACAACCCTACACGCAGGAGTCACTTCAAAGGAACGGTCACTGAATGCGAGTCATTGAAGCGAGTCCACTGGCCAAGGTCGGAAACGAAACCACTGCCAGTAAAAATTACACAACAAGTACTCTCTCAAAGTAATTCCATGCCCAATGATATCATCAGGTGGTGTCTATTATCCCAGTGGAACTGTCAAGAGTTAAACGTTTTGTTATTAGCCACCACAGTTAATATATGAGAAAAGCCAGAAGTTGTTGAGAATAAGGGGTATTGATGTAAGAGAGTAATTTGGTGAGGATGAGGCTTTTAGGGAAGGGAAGGAGGGAGTATAGAGAAACGGAGTCGGCACGGGTCTATTTACGTAAGGCGCCTAGGGACCATGCAGTTTAACGTCCTAAATATGCAGTAGAAGTTACTTCAAGCGATCCCCAGGGAAGTGTACTCGGACCTCTTTTATTCCTACTTTAGGTTCACAAAATTGACTCCGTAGTCCCTGGTAATGATGACTGACGACGCAGTGGTTTACCGTAATTTAATTTTTTACAAGAACGATACGGGATCAGAAGAACATTGTCCAATCGCGCTAGGGTCATATTCGGGTCACAATTAGTCTGGTGTGTATTCACCCCCTGCCTCACACCCTAGCGGTGGCTTGCAAGGTACTAAAATAATTAAATAATGAGTGATCCACAACATCCTACCTACCTCACATGGTAATAGCTTAGATATTAGACAATACCGGAAAAACCCGGGATTCGAATCCGGATCCTAAACGCGAAAACCCGGAAAACAATACGTCAGTGCAGCAATTAGAGTGGCGATTGCCGAACAGTGTCAACCACGGGGCCACGACCCGATCTCTTGGCAACACTTGGTCTCTCCATGGCGACCCCACCGATCGTCGCCATATGCTGCGGGATGCTCTGCTGTGGTCACTGGTTGAACTTCTTCAACGGGCGCAGATTTAGCTTGGGGTATTAGTAGATTTTAGTTCATGATGAAACTGGCACGATCCCCAGGAGATATATGAGCCAAGAGTTTTAATTCCTATCGTAGGAGATGCGACGGTCTTATTAGAGGCATTCGCGAGACACAATGTCAGGTTGGCAATTTCCGATACACTGAATACTACAGCCTACTTATTCGAAACGCACCTCTCACTCCCGAAATGGTGTAACTAGCCTTTCGCAATAGCGTGGCACTAAAATGGGTTGCGTCCCAAACATGAAGGCGCCACCGGATCACTGTACGTTCTTTGTCCGTCATAATACTTAACGACGAAGTTGATGCGTACATTTCAAATGGTACAGTTTTGTATGAATCGTGAAATACCTAGCATCAAAATTCGTTTACTTTTAAACAATATTACGCGATAAATGATTTCAGCATTCCTGATGTTTCCCTTTTAGCATATATTGCTCGTAAATAAATCCCATTTTTCATTTATGCTGTGACGAAGAATTTCACGAAATGCCACGCTATTTTTTCGCGACCAAGGGAATGAAACACTCGCCAAATACGCCACCACACCGATCGGACTACTGGTTTTGAGTGAAGCGCTTGGCATCGCTGTGGTGAACTACTGTTTATTTCGTTCCGGCACCATCAAGGAAAACTTTCATCTTTCCTTGCCTACGTACGGTGAGAAAGGAGAGAGGAAAGTTTGATGTTGTTAATTTTTCGGCATGACCTGGTTTCAAAATACCGCAGAGTAGGATACAGTCACGTGCCCTCAGACATTTCATGAGTGACAATACGTGTACACATCCAGACAAAAACTTTGAATGACAGAGGAGCAGCGCACAAGTCCTGCGGATGCCAAAAGAGTAGGCGGAGAGAGAGCAGAAGGTACGGGGCGGAGAAGTGGGAAGCCAGCAGCCCTTCCCTCCTCCAGAAGTTTTTCCCGAACCGCTGGAATACTTTTCCAGAGGGAAACACACGATTGAAGGCCACCTGAAGAGAAAGGGAAGACGGAAGCGGTGGGTCTAACTTCTGAAGAGCCGATTCCGGTCGGTGACTATACCATGAAGAACGCATTCTGGAAGCTAATCTTAAAAGTAAGATTATCACACGAACAACCCGTGGAACTACTATTACTTCCAATTGAAATAGTAATCACTAATCGATGATATAATCTTGAGTCGACTGTCAATGTATCCGTATCAACGAGTCCGTATTTATATTCTCGCGGGAAAGAAAATGTAACTGATGTTATTCCAGATACCCCTGCCAATACACCCGTTTACATCGCGGGTCCTAGAGGGAGTAACTTGATAAAACCACGTTCTCATAAGACGCATTCGGAAAGAAGAGGAGTCTAGTCGCGAAGAAGTGCGAGGAAACAAGCCTCAAAGCCGGGAGGGAGGTTTTCAAGCCCGCCGTCGGGTTTTGGGGACCTATCAGGGGGGTTGGCGACCACGAGAGAAAGGACCGCAGCCTCGGCCCACGGGGGGGGCCGCAATGAGGGGGAACAAACCGGGGGAGGGGTGGTGTGGGGGGAACGGCTTGAAGCGGGTTACATCAAACCCCCCGGCGCAAGGTGTGACAGGTACCGATTACACGCTCTTCCAACCCGCCCCGGGGATTATTTGTACACTTAATTAAAGGCGAGATTATCCTCCCGCGTCGACCGGAGGGGTGCGCGGTGGGGACGGGGGGGGGGAACCCATTAAAGGGCCCACCCCCTTCGGCCCTCGCTACATTTCATATAGATAGATAGACGCGACGGGAGGCCGTGCGAGTGCCGGAGACCCAAGTTAGGCCTAAATGTGTAGTTAACGCGCGCGGCCCGACCTGACGAAAAGTTAACTTTCTTCGCTCGTAGGGGGTGAAATGGCATGATGGTAGTGCGTGATCAGAACAATAAGGAAAACAGAAAAGAAACAGATCAATAAGGAAAACAGAACCTCTTCTGTGAACTTCGTCAAGTATTCAGATTAACTATGTAATATATAAGCATCAGATTAACTATGCCACGTGAACACTGATTCTTTCAACATCCCACTCTTTTGTTTTCAGTCATGAAGATAGCGTATCAGTAGCTGACGACCTATGTGCAATTCAAAAGTATTGCCAGATATGGGAGCTAGAATTGTATTTGAATAAATGTGTTTCCATAACTTTTTGGAGAAGGAGTACTTAACATAATTGATGGTTTCCGGCGTAACTTTATGGAATCGATTCATATTGGAAATGAAAGAATGGTAACTTTGTGATTACACATTTTCTGTAGAATCATAACGTTGCCATGGTTTCATTTCCAAATAGGAGTACTTGACCAGAAAACACACTATACAGAGAAGCAACATTACACACGTGGAATTAGTAAAAAACTTAGGTGTCACGATAATTACGGATATGTCCTGGGTAAAAAAGATATGCAAAATTGGGGGAATAGCTATGAAAAAGTTAGGATTCATAAAAAGAATACTTGGTAATTGTAATGAAAGGGTCAAGGAGCTTTGTTATTTCACGTCAGTACGGCCCCACCTTGAGTATGTCCAGCAAGTGTATAGGATCCACATGAAGAAGTCTTAATTTTGGGACTAGATCGAGTGCAACAAAAAACGGATAGGTTTGCTAAAAGTTATTATGAACAAGGTAGCAGTTTGACGATACTATTTGAACCATTAAGATGGGATCCTCTAGTTGACCGTTGAGCATTGGCTTAAATACAGGTTGAAGTTACTTCGTAATCTTAGAGGCAGGTTGCTTTTTTGAAGATGTTAAGGACATACATATATTACAGGCCCCCACTTACTTACGGGTAGATCAGATCACCAACGTAAAATCAAGGAGATTTATTGTAGAACGGTTAGATTTAAATATTCGTTTTTTTCTCGAACCATTAGAGATCATAATAGACATGACAGCGATCGCGTAAGAGAGAATTAGAGTTGGTAGTGTATATATTTGTCAATATCCTGTATGTTGTTATTTTTTAACAAAATATCCATCTATTTAATAGTTTTACAGCATGATTCCAATGTACTAATCCTGTTATTAAATGTTGTTGCATGTAAGTACTTTCTTTCAGATGTGATTAAGGTTTGTTGAGTGCATGAACAAACTAATATTTGTGTGGAGGAAACATGATTGGATTTTGCATGTCGTTTGATTCTAGTTTACTGGTGGTGACCTAACGTCTCCCGCCACACGCCCATGCGTCGGCTTGTGGGTGTTTTTTTTAGATGTAGATTTTCCCTAATGGCTATCGATCGCGCATTCGACAACTCTTGCACATTCTTGCGCGCAAAGTTTAAACTTCCGTAAAAACTGCATGTTTCCTCCGTACACTTCCGCTCGCATGAAGACTGTGGCGTACACAGTGTACACAAATAGTCCGCATACGTAAAGGTATAAAACATAATAACTACACCATCCAATGAGTTCAGTTAACTGGAGCGCGCTGAGGATGGTCGTTCTAGTACCAAAACACGCTTACACTCGCGGTAAGCGAAGACGTATTATTTCCTTGATTACAGCAACTACTACCTTGATCAAAAAGTTCCCGGAATTTATTCAGAAAATTAAAAATACAAGTTTATTCATCTAAATCTATTTTGTCCCCTTCAAAGTAATCCCCATCGACTGCAACACACTTATGCTTCCTGCGATTTTTCCATTACTTCCTCTCGGCTGCTAAAACGCGTTCCCCGAAATGGTTTTTTAACTCGATTGAACAGAAAGAAGTCACAGGGAGCCAAATCAGGTGAATTCGGTGGCTGTTGGATGGTATTTGTTGCATTTTTCGTCAAAAAATTACGAATAATGATAGCACTGTGCGACGGTCTCGACGCACTGTGCGACGATTTCTGGTCTCTTTCGGCGAATTGCTTCACGCGAACGTCTCATAACGCCCAAATAATACTCTTTGTTTACTGTCTGGCCTTCTGGCAAAAATTCATGATGCACTACACCGTTGTAATCCATGAAAACCGTCAGCATTACCTTCTTTTTTGACTGAAAACGACGTGGTTTTTTTGGTCTCGGCTCATTTGGTGAACGCCATTCACTTGCCTGATATCTGGATTGCGTGTCGTACTCATAAACCCACGTCTCGTCTCCAGTAACGATCCTTTTGATGAATGTGGGATCGGATTCAGCCTCGCAAATCATGTCTTTTGCGACGTCAACGCGGTCTCCTTTTTGCATGAAATTGAGGTCTTTTGGCACCAACTTTGCTGCTACACGACGGAAACCCAAATCATTAACCACAAGGTCTTGGGCAGATCCATAGGCAATGTTCAAGTCCTCCGCTATTTCTCTGATGGTTAATTTGCGGTTATTGACCAACATTTCTTTTACTTTATCAATTTTTTCACCGACTTTCGATGTCGATGGTCTGCCACTGCGTTCATCATCTTCGATTGACTCACGACCACTTCTGAACCGCTCGTGCCACTGGTAAACGACCGTTTTTTTTAGAGAATCGTTGCTGAAACACTTTTCCAACATTTCCAACGTCCGTGCGCCACTAAATCCGTTTGTTACGCAAAATTTAATACAAGTTCGTTATTGCAAATTTAAATCCATTTCTGCAATTGTAAAAAATCGCCAACACACACAGAGATAGATGTACTCTTGGCTACGTAACTTTTGCAAATGTCAAGTTATGACACTAAGATTTAAAGGGAATATCAACAACAGATGTACCAATTTAACAAAAAAACAGAACTCAAATGGGAACGATGGGAGCGCCACACGGTGGTTATTCCGGGAACTTTTTGATCAAGGTAGTATAGCGGGTATACGGGTCATTACGGTACTTGGCCTGGCTTGTGACGTGACACTTGTGCGTGGCTACGTAATATTTGTGGTTATCATGTGAGTTAATAGTGATGTGGCAGCATAATTTGCTGGTTTGAATCCAAATCCCTTTGAAATCAGAAAGTTATGCTGCCACACCCTGTATTTATCGAGATGAAATAAATATTCAGCCAGGTCTGAATTAAAATTAAATGCCTATATTTTAGGTTTTAACTCAGTTTTAGTGTGAAACGTGTGCTTTTTAAGCATTTATTCTATACGACTAGCCGTAAGAGCTCAATTCCGATCAATATTTGAAATATCGCCTAAAAGTCTCTGATTCGATATAAAGTCGAGGTTAAAGACATGAAGTTTTCAAGTGAATATGATGCAATAAGGTTAGTTAAAATATTGAGACAATTGCGCAAAGAATAAGCATGCTCAGAAAGATAAGCGATAGATTAATATGATAAATAAATTGTTCCAAAACTGCTACATTTAAAAAGTTGATGTGTAAATCTTCCGTTTAACTCACTCTTAGAGCCAGTTCAAGAAATTTTTACTGACGGAATTTTTTTAACTCGAAGGTGCAAAAACCTCTTCCCGAAAAAAGGTTTCATCTTTATCTGGTAACTTGATTAGATACTTTCGTGGGAGCAAAATGCAAAAAGTTTTTCAGTTTATACTCGAACGTATTATGGGAATAATTAATTCACTGAACCCCTTAAAACGGCAACTGAAAGCGGGAATCTACGTTGTGTGTGAATACAAATAATGTATCTCCTCAATGATGTTTCAATCATGTCATTTAAGTAACGGGAACATTTATCCACGGAAATTTGATTCAGTAGTTACATTCATGTAGATTGCGTACGTGTTATCGCGTTATTTGCACCCAAGTGTTGATAATGGATGTAAAATTTCCCTTCTTATCATCCCAGTAAAATGATGGTATGCTTCTTAAATTGAAGTTTAAGAAAACGTTTCACGAATGAAAATTTGTTCATTAATTTCAAAGGAAAAATATTTCTTGAATATCAAAAAATTGGAACTTGTTACCTCCCCACGGACTGCAAAGAAAAGTAAATTAAAACAATTAGTCGGTTGATTGAAGGATTAAATCTTAAGTTTTCAAATTGAACCCACTCTAGCCGCGAAATTCTCGGGCGCCGCAAAAGATATTTCACCAGATATCAAATGGCGCTGCTAGCAACCTGCAATTACCTCATACTAGTAAAATTTTGGGGCACATGTGAAAATTAAACTTTTGAATCTCTTCGTCAGAGAAAGAAGAATTTTGTTATAAAATGTTTAAATTGAGATTATTGGAAATATATGCTCCAATCGAAACAAATGCTTTTGTACGAGTTCCTCGGATTGAACCTTAAATTTCATGTCAAATTTTTAAAGTGATTCAACATCATGAAACTGTCCAAAGACATCGAATATCATTCACAGGATCATGTATTACCATTAATGAAATCTATCGAAAAAAATGAGTCACCTCCACTTCAATATCAGAAAAGTTCTTCACGATAAATCAATCCCCGATAAGAGATGAATAACACTCCCAACCAGTTTTTCGTGACATTTTCGCATCACGGACGAACTGTCCTGTTCGCCATATTTCGATTTGATGCCATTGATTCTCTTCGTCAAAGATGCATGCGCACATTGAAATGATACGCTGATTCCGGGGTTGGGGCTATTTTCGCAAACGGAGACTTCTCGGGCGGTGAGTTTCAATATGCACAGCGGTGATTGATCACCCATCCCTCCTCCTCCTCCCGCACAGCCCTCGCCGCTCCCCCCCCCCCGTCGCAACCAACAGGTATCCACGACGACGACTCGGGGACAGGGGAGAGGCGTGGAACAGGAGATGATGCGATCGATTGAGAGACAAAGGGGACGGAAAAAATACGGAAGGCAAAAGCGGACATCGTCAATTACAACCGCGACATCAGGGGGATTGCAAAAATCTCGTTCCCAGGCGCGTTTACACGCATTTTTACCTTTCATTACATGGTACTCATACTTCTAAGGCCTCCATCCCACGAAGAGGACAATATTGTTAAGCGCAGAAAAACAAATCTTTCCGCCGAATAACAATACAGTGTATGATAAAGTGAATAATAAGAAAGTATTCACGAAATATTGTCAATATATTAATTGTCGTGAGGATGCATATACCTGGGCCAAGCCTAATGTTTACCATTCATTCTGAATGGCCCAGCTGTCTAGGGATATTTGCGGACAAAATACATATTCAGTTTGATTCTCGATTTACAATGAATTTCTTTCGCTCCGATTTAGCAACGCAGTGTAAAGTTATCACGAGATTGCATTACGGCTCCCAAAGGTCCGCCCCAACCAACATGCAAGAAGAAGAGCACTGAGAAGAAGGCGACTAATATGATAAATCTAGGTTTTTAACAACGATGCCTACCGTAAGCGCTAAAGTGTACGGATGTGAAGCCACAAGTTAAATTCACATAATTTTAACAAGCCTCCAGCCCCAAAGGTAAGAAGAGAAGGTGAAGTGGCAAGGGGAATAACAGAAGGGAATTCCGAAAACCGTCGTCATCTCCCTTCGGAGGCATAATCAGACGGCGAGTCGCCAAAGGTCTCTCATTTTCATTGATTCGAGTAACACGCTTATATTCCATCTATTCGCGATACTAAGGGGCATATCTCTGCGGAGGGATTATTAACATGATCTCAAATTGAAACATTTTTACGTATAGCCCCACTAGCAATCAAGACGCTACTTCCTAGGGAGATAATAAAGCGCCGGTTCCACGTGGGTTAGACGGCTGCCAGGTGATGCGAATGAAAAGAAAACCATATGTTTAATACGTGATGGAAAGCGTGATT
This sequence comes from Hetaerina titia, assembly GCA_037158775.1. NCBI lineage: Eukaryota > Metazoa > Arthropoda > Insecta > Odonata > Calopterygidae > Hetaerina > Hetaerina titia. The sequence continues at coordinate 12,273,626 of CM073777.1, read as the reverse complement.
CCACGATGATCTCATTGTGTCAAATGCAAAATATTTCCACTTAAATGCGTAAAAATGAACATCAAGACGCCTTATCCTTCCTCGGATGAGTAAAAGGATGACACCTGTAAATCCCGATATGCTATCATGATACTGATATACATATCATTGTAAGGTATTATACCGGTTAAGGTACATTTTAGGATGGACACAACAACCAAATAAATAAATATTTTGTGATTCCTAACAAAACAAACTACAGCGACCTACTCTAAATCCGTTCCCTCTTCATCACTGTGTACTTCCCTGCTCCCTTCATTCGGTCCAACATCCCTATTCTGTACCTGCCCTTTCCTCGTTTGCATAAGATTCTCCCCACTATTACCCTCTTCAACATTAAACTACCGCTCAATACGCCTTTCATCCATTTTTCCTGCCTCCATAGGATTTCTCTCAACAAAACCCTCTCCTCACCCACCATTTCTAGTACTTCCTCATTTGTTTTCCTTTCGGTCCATTTCACCTTCTCCATTCTTCTCCACTCCCACATTTCAAAAGCCTCCAATCTACCTCTATCCTCCTGCTTCAGCGACCACGTTTCCGCGCCGTACATAGCTACGCTCCATATCAGAGTTTTTACGAGTCTTGTCTTAACATCCCTACTCAACGTCCCCGTCATCAACTCCCTCCTCCTTGAGAAAGCCTCCTTGCTTACCGCATTTCTTCTTCTTACGTCCCTACTACTTTGATCGTATTGGTCCACAATATTTCAGATATATATACACTGTTCTAACTACTTTTTTTCTCCTCATATTTTAATGTTTAGCTTAGCCTTTTTCTAATAATGATTATCATTCCATATCTATCGCACTGAACCTCCATTTCAATCAGCAATGCATGCAACCCCTTGGCTGACTGAGCAATTATTGCTTGGTCATCAGCGAACCTAAGCGATTTTACGAATTCCCCTCCGACTTTCATTCCTACCTCCAGTTCTTCCCATGCCTCTTTAACCATTTCCTCCACATATACGTTGAACAGCACCGGTGACAATGGACAACCCTGCCTTACACCTCTTCCTAACACTGCCCATCCGGACTCTCCGTTCCCCACTCGCACCTGAGCAGCCTGAGATATGAACAGGTTCCGTATCGGTCTCCTGTCCCTCCAATCGATTCCTATTCCCTGCAATATACGCATTAATTTTTCCCAATTCACTCTTTAAACGCTTTTCGAATTCTACAAAACAGGCAAAGACGACCCGATTGTATTCTATATTCCTCTCGATTAGTGATCTCATTACTGCAATGGCATCACGCGTACCTCTTCCTTTCCTAAACCCAAACTGATCATCCCCTCAGTAATCATTTGCCTTACTCACTGTCCTTTTGTTGATGATCCTGAGAATAACTTTAGCTGCGTGGGATATCCAACTTATTGTTCTGTAATCCTGACATGATGTAGCCTTTGCCTTTTTTGGAATAGGAACTAACACCGATCTCACAAAATCTTCCGGCCAGATTCCTTCCACATAGATACTACGAATCAGTCCATATAGAGTCTCCTTTCCACATTTTCCAAAACATTTCAACAGTTCTACAGGAATGTTGTCCACCCCCACGGCCTTATTTGCTTTCATCTCCTTTAATGTCCTTTCTATTTCATCGTCGAGTAAGCTATCTTCTTCTACGTCATGTTCCTTTTCTATGTCTAACCTTGTGGACCTAAGTTCTCTACCGTAGAGTGTTTCTATATATTCTTTCCATCTCTCTTGCATTTTTCCTGGTTCAACCATTATCTTACCCGACTTAGCTTTACCTGTTATCACAGATCTTGCCTTCTTACTCCCCGCTAATAACTTAACCTTGCTGTATAGCGCACCAATTTCACCCTTCGTCTGCAAACTTTCCATAACTTCGCATTGCGCTTTCCACCAAACTTCCTTATTTGTGGCCCTTCTCAATTTATTGTTTAACTCTTTGTATTTCGTTTTGCCAAAATCTGTGTTTACATTTTTCCATCTTCTTCTCTTATCCATCTTTGCAATCATCTCATACGTTACCCATGGTTTCCTCATCCTTTTCCCTTTAACGGTTCCTATAGTGTCTTTTTCGGCTTCCGGTATCCCTTGCTTGATACATTCCCATTTTTGTTCGATAGTACTCAGTTCTTTACCGTCATCCATCATTTTCTCTACAGCCTGATGATAATCCTTCTTCGTTAATCCATTTAATGCTTCTACATTCCATTTCCTCACCAGCCGCCCTTACCTTATCTTTTTGAAACGCACGTTACATTTCATAACAACTAAATTGTGATCTGAGTCCACATCCGCTCCTGGGAAACTTTGCGGCGCGGAAACGTGGTCGCTGAAGCAGGAGGATAGACGTAGATTGGAGGCTTTTGAAATGTGCGTGTGGGGAAGAATGGAGAAGGTGAAATGGACCGAAAGGAAAACAAATAAGGAAGTACTGGAGATGGTGGGTGAGGAGAGAGGTTTGTTGGGAAATATCCTATGGAGGCAGGAAAAATTGATGAAAGGCGTATTGAGTAGTAGTGGGATGTTAAAAAAGGTAATAGAGGGGAGAATGTTGGGCAAACGAGGAAAGCGCAGGAACAGGATAGGGATGTTGGACGGGATGAAGGGAGGAAAGAAGTACACAGAGATGAAGAGGGACCTGATGTAGATTAGGTTGCTGGATCGGGTTTTCTTTGGAGCTACGAAATATTTATAGAATAGTTGTCTATCCAAAAACCTATCTTATCCGGTAGATTTCCTAATAATAATAATAATTATATAAATATGTATAAAAAATACATGTGGGTCGCGGTAGTCCAGGGGGTAGAGCGTTGGACTACCTACCGGAGGGTTCCGGTTTCGATTCCCGGGCAAGGCCCTCTGGGCATCTGCAGCTGCACTCCTACCCTGATGTGTGAATGTGACACGCCATATACATATATATGTTTTTACATATATATATATATATATATATATATATATATATATATATATATATATATATGTTAATATATATATATATATATTAACAGAGAAAGGTATGGAAATACGCAAGATATTAATATGGCTGTTGGCCTGTAGTCAAGTGTTAAGTTACGAAGCAGAGAGGGATTGAAAAGAAGGATATGCGCGTGAACTCATGTGCTGAGTAGATTAAAACTAAAGTTTCATTCAAAGCGACTGCAGAAGGAAGTGGGAACATATTGGAAATCAAATTTTTCGACATTTTACGTGCTTGAATATAATCATCTCACCTCAAGAATACAATTCATACAAGGTTATAGAGTTTTATAGAAATTCCCTGACGCAGGAATTGAATGCTACCCTAATTTATTGTTGAAGGAGTTTGTGCGGAAGGAGAGAGAAAATTGATGAAAGTGATAAGGGCGCCTTGGCGCAGTCGTTTGTTGGCGAAGGTACTGAAGAAGGACCGATGAACACTGAAGGGCTTTCCAAAGGTAACTGAAGGCGAAAGTGAAGCTACTGCTTTAATGTATTTGGCATGGGCGAAATAAATCCTCGAAAACAATGTTCAACTTAATCAATCTCATCTAATTTCATACCATTTATTCAAACAATGCAAAACATAGCGAGTTACACCAACAAGAAATAGTTGAGTTAAATTGTGAACATGCCAAGCCTATGGATAAACATATAAAAGAACGCCATTCAAAAGTGAATTGAAGTCACAGAAACGATGATTAATTAGGATTAAATCACAAATAATTGTTGAGAAACACTATTAAAAAACGATAATTATTTAACTTCATTTAGGTTAATTAAATCTTGCAATTTCAGATAAAATATTGAGAGGAATACTAACTTTGATATGCGCTGATAATATGCAAAAATATCTTGGCCATGCGGTTTCACTTGGCCATTCCGAGGGGAAGGGGTCATCAAGCACACAATTGCACCACATGCAGGCAAGGCAAAAGGCTCATGCGAGTGAAGGAAGCGAACCGACGCTCAAAAGCGCGTGCAACATTGCCAATCGGTCGACGAACGATCCAAGCCAGCACTCGAACGACTGCGCTTTTAGACACGTCGCCAGAACTAGAACTTCGGCAGGACTCGAAAAAACTGCACAAAAGCAGACAAGAGCCACACGAAAAAAATTAAAGCGTCACTCCAAGTCGATACTCACAGATTTCTGCACTTTGGTCTCCGGAGGCTGAAATGGAGAGATAAGAAATTAGATATGTGATAATGAAATTTCCAACAGAGCCATGCATAATCACTTAAGCTCCGTGTGCTCAAACCAATGGACGCAATTGGAATAAGACTCACGAGTCACAGTCGTGACAAACTGCAGACATAATAATAAATAAAACAGTTCCTGGCGTAACTTGGTGGGAAATCTTCATATTGACATTTGCAAAAGAAACAACTTGTCTTTTACATTAAAAATATTTTATTCTCACGACCTAGGTTTCGTTATGGTATAACATCATCAGGTAAAATGCAAGTCAAGCACAGTATATATATATATATATATATATATATATATATATATATATATATATATATATATATATATATATATTATTAGGTACTCTACCGATAAGGTGGATTTTGGATTGACTCAACTATCAAATAACATTTTGCAACTCCAAACAAAACCCAATCCAGCAACACAATCTAAATCAGGTCCATCTTCACCTCTGTGTACTTCTTTCCTCCCTTCATCCCGTCCAACATCCCTATGCTGTTCCTGCCCTTACCTCGCTTGCCCAACATTCTACTACCTTCTACTCTATTACGTTCTTCAACATTCCACTACCGCTCAATACGCCTTTCATCCATTTTTCCTGCCTCCATAGGATTTCTCTCAAGAAACCACTCTCCTCACCCACCATCTTCAGTACTTCCTCATTTGTTTTCCTTTCGGCCCATTTCACCTTCTCCATTTTTCTCCACACCCACATTTCAAAAGCCTTCAGTCTACGTCTACCCTCCTGCCTCAGTGACCACGTTTCCGCGCCGTACATAGCTACGCTCCAAATCAGAGTTTTTACGAGTCCTATCTTAACTTTCCTAGTGAACGTCCCCGCCATCAATTCCCTCCTCCTTGAGAAAGCCTTCTTGCTTACAAAAATTCTTCTTCTCTCGTCCCTACTACTTTGATCGTATTGGTCCACAACATTACATATACATATACACTGTTCTAATTCCTTTTTTTTCTCCTCCTATTTTAATGTTTAGCTTAGCCTTTTCCTAATAATGATTATCATTTCATATCTATCGCACTGAACCTCCATTTCAATCAGCAATGCTTGCAACCCCTTGGCTGATTGAGCAATTATTGCTTGGTCATCAGCGAACCTAAGCGATTTTACGAATTCCCCTCCGACTTTCATTCCTACCTCCAGTTCTTCCCATGCCTCTTTAACCATTTCCTCCACATATACGTTGAACAGCACCGGTGACAATGGACAACCCTGCCTTACACCTCTTCCTAACACTGCCCATCCGGACTCTCCGTTCCCCACTCGCACCTGAGCAGGCTGAGATATGAACAGGTTCCGTATCGGTCTCCTGTCCCTCCAATCCATTCCTATTCCCTGCAATACACGCATTATTTTTTCCCAATTCACTCTATAAACGCTTTTCGAAATCTAAAAAACAGGCCAAAACGTCCCGATTGTATTCTATATTCCTCTCCATTACTGATCTCATTATTGCAACGGAATCACGCGTACCTCTCCCCTTCCTAAATCCAAACTGATCATCCCCTAAGCAATCATTTACCTTACTCTCTATCCTTCTGTTGATGATCCTGAGAATAACTTTAGATGCGTGGGATTATCCAACTTATTGTTCTGTAATCCTCATATGATGTAGCCTTTGCCTTTTTTGGAATAGGAACTAACACTGATCTCATAGAATCTTCCGGCCAGATTCCTTCCTCATAGATAGTACGAATCAGTCAATATATGGCCTTCTTCCCACATTTTCCTAATCATTTCAAAAGTTCTACAGGAATATTGTCTACCCCCACGGCCTTGTTTGCTTTCATCTCCTTTAATGTCCTTTCTATTTCATCGTCGAGTATGCCTGGACCTAAGCTGTCTTCTTCTACGTCATGTTCCTTTTCTATGTTTAACCTTATCCGGCTAAGTTCTCTACTGTACTGTGTTTCTATATATTCCTTCCATCTCTCTTGTATTTTATCTGGTTCAACTATTATCTTACCCCACTTATCTATAACTGTTAGCACAGATCTTGCCTGCTTATTCCTCGCTAATAGCTTAACCTTGCTGTATAGCGAACCAATTTCACCCTTCGTCTGCAAACTTTCCATATCCTCGCATTACGTTTTCCACCATTCTTCTTTTGCTTTATTTGTGGCCCTTCTCAAATTATGGTTTAACTCTTTGCACTTCATTTTGCCTAACTCTGTGCTTACATTCTTCCATCTTCTTCTCTCCTCCATCTTTGCAATCATCTCATCTGTTACCTATGGCTTCCTTATCCTTTTTTTGTTAACGGGTCCTAGACTGTTTTTTGGGGCTTCCGATATCCCTTTCTTGATACACTCCTATTTTTCCTCGATAGTACTCAGGTTTTTACCGTCATCCATCACATTCTCTACAGCCTGCTAATACTCCTTCATCGTTAATCCATTTAATGCTTCTATGTTCCATTTCCTAACCCGCCGCCCTTGCCTTATCTTTTTTAAACGGACGTTACATTTCCTAACAACTAAATTGTGATCTGAGTCCGCATCCGCTCCTGGGAACTTTGCAGAATCGTGGTCGCTGAAGACGGAGGATAGACGCAGACAGGAGGCTTTTGAAATGTGCGAGTGACTCTGCTTTAATCAGATGCTTGCCCTATGTTGACTACGCTTCTTCCTACCCCTTTATTTAATATTTCGGCAATCCCTCATAGGATCTCGTCTCCGTCGCTGTATATCACTTTATTTAATATATATATATATATATATATATATATATATATGTGTGTAGATATATATGCACTATATATATATATGTATATATATAGTGGGTAGAGCGTTGGACTACTGACCGGAGGGTCCCGGGTTCGATTTCCGGGCAAGGCACTTCGGGCACCTGCAGCTCCACCCAAGCTAGTTGATTTTTCGGGTACCAGATCTTCCTGGGAAACCATAACCGGCACAGGGAAAGGAACTGGACCCCTACCCTGATATGTGAATATTCACACGCCATCGGGCTTGGTACACGGGTGAGCTCTACCATCACCTACTAAACCGACCTTTGGCTTGATTACTGTGTTTATGGTTTATATATATAAATATATATACGTTAAGCGAGAGATGGAAAGAGGTAACATAGATGTTTTAGGCCTCTGCGAGGTAAGATGGAAGGATAGCGGGAATTACTGGAGTGACAATTATAGAGTAATATACAGCGGCGGGGACGAGAGCCAACGAGGGGTTGCCGTTATTTTAAATAAAGGGGTAGGAAGAAGCGTAGTCAACATAGAGCAAGAGACGGATAGAATTTTACTCGTAGAGATTAAAGCAGAGCCGACGAACTTGGTCATTATTCAGGTATACATGCCACCGAGCAACCACAAGGAGGAAGAAGTCGATAGGATGTATGATGAGTTAGAGGATACCATCGCGAGTGTTCCTGCAGGGAAACATTTGATAGTGATGGGGGATTGGAATGCGACGGTACGCGAAGGAAGAGATGGTGGTGAGGTGGGGGAATATGGGTTAGGCACGAGGAATGAACGCGGGGAGAAAGTAATTGAATTCTGCAGAAGACAGGGGTTAGTCATCACTAACACATGGTTTAGACACCACAAAAGGCGTAGGTATACATGGAAAATGCCAGGTGACTCAGAAAGGTATTAGTTAGATTATATTATGGTTAGGCACAGGCTTAGGAACAGTGTGATAAATTCGCACAGTTTCCCAGGAGCGGATGCGGACTCTGACCACAATTTAGTTGTTATGAAATGTAATGTTCGTTTCAAGAAGGTAAGGCAAGGGCGGAGGGTTAGGAAATGGAATTTAGAAGCAGTAAATGGATTTACGAGGAAGGAGTATCAGCAGGCTGTAGAGAAAATGATGGATGACGGTAAAGAACTGAGTACTATCGAAGAAAAATGGGAATGTATCAAGAAAGGGATATTGGAAGCCGCTAAAGACACTATAGGAACCGTTAATGGGAAAAGGATAAGGAAACCATGGGTAACGGAGGAGATGATTGCAAAGATGGATGAGAGAAAAAAGATGGAAAAATGTAAACACAGAGTTAGGCAAAATGAAGTACAAAGAGTTAAACAATAAATTGAGAAGGGCCACAAATAAAGCAAAAGAAGAATGGTGGAAAACGCAATGCGAGGATATGGAAAGTTTACAGAAGAAGGGTGAAATTGGTGCTCTATACAGCAAGGTTAAGTTATTATCGGGAAGTAAGAAGGCAAGATCGGTGCTAACAGTTAAAGATAAATGGGGTAAGATAATAGTTGAACCAGGAAAAATCCAAGAAAGGTGGAAGGAATATATAGAAACACTGTATGGTAAAGAACTTAGGCCGACAAGGTTAGACATAGGAAAGGAACATGACGTAGAAGAAGATAGCTTAGGTCCAGGCATACTCGACGATGAAATAGAAAGGACATTAAAGGAGATGAAAGCAAATAAGGCTGTGGGGGTGGACAATATTCCTGTAGAAATGTTGAAATGGTTAGGGAAAGGTGGGAAGAAGGCCATATATGGACTGATTCGTAGTATCTATGAGGAAGGAATCTGGCCAGAAGATTTTGTGAGATCGGTGTTAGTTCCTATTCCAAAAAAGGCAAAGTCTTCGTCATGTGAGGATTACAGAACAATAAGTTTCATATCCCACGCAGCTAAAGTTATTCTCAGGATCATCAACAAAAGGATAGAGAGTAAGGCAAATGATTACTTAGGGGATGGTCAGTTTGGGTTCAGGAAAGGAAGAGGTACGCGTGATGCAATTGCAGTAATGAGATCACTAGTCGAGAGGAATATAGAATACAATCAGGACGTTTTTGCCTGTTTTGTAGATTTCGAAAAAGCATTTGATAGAGTGAATTGGGAAAAATTAATGCGTGTATTGCAGAAAATAGGAATGGATTGGAGGGACAGGAGACTGATCCGCAACCTTTACAGGTCTCAGACTGCTCAGGTGCGAGTGGGGAACGGAGAGTCCGGATGGGCAGTGTTAGGAAGAGGTGTAAGGCAGGGTTGCCCATTGTCACCGGTACTGTTCAACTTATATGTAGAGGAAATGATTAAAGACGCATGGGAAGAACTTTAGGTAGGAATGAAAGTCGGAGGGGAATTCGTGAAATCGGTTAGGTTTGCTGATGACCAAGCATTGGTTGCTCAGTCAGCCAAGGGGTTGCAAGCATTGTTGAGTGAATTGAAGGTTCAGTGCGATAAATATGGGATGAGAATCAATATTAATAAAACAAAGGTTAAGCGATTTTCCAGAAAGAAAAAGGCTAAGCTAAATATTAAAATAGGCGGGGAAAAAATAGAGCAGGTAGAACAGTTTACATATCTCGGAAGTGTTTTGGACCAACACGGTCAAAGTGGCATGGACGTAAGGAGAAGAATTGCGCTAGGCAAGGAGGCTTTCTCAAGGAGGAGGGAGTTGATGACGGGGACGTTGAGTAGGGATGTTAAGACAAGACCCGTAAAAACTCTGATATGGAGCGTAGCTATGTACGGCGCGGAAACGTGGTCGCTGAAGCAGGAGGATAGACGTAGATGGGAGGCTTTTGAAATGTGGGTGTGGAGAAGAATGGAGAAGGTGAAATGGACCGAAAGGAAAACAAATGAGGAAGTACTAGAAATGGTGGGGGAGGAGAGGGGTTTGTTGAGAGAAATCCTATGGAGGCAGGAATAATGGATGAAAGGCGTATTGAGCGGTAGTGGAATGTTGAAGAGGGTAATAGAGGGAAGAATGTTGGGCAAGCGAGGTAAGGGTAGGAACAGGATAGGGATGTTGGACGGGATGAAGGGAGGAATGAAGTACACGGAGATGAAGAGGGACCTGATATAGATTAGTTTGCTAGGTGGGGAGTCACAAAATGTTTATTTGATAGTTGTGTCCATCCAAAAACCTACCTTAACCGGTAGATTACCTAATAATAATAATATATATATGGAGCTCGAGTCCGTCGAAATTATCAAGAGATTATTGTGGGTGTTCTTTTTAGGTGTTCTCGTGCTGTGTGTTACTGTCTAAGTTTTTTATTCATCACTTCCGTGTTACTTCGAAGAAATCATCCATATCTATATATATATATATATATAGATATATAACTTAGAAAGTAACACACAGCACGAGAACACATAAAAAGAACACTCACAATAATATCTTGATAATTTCCACGGATTCGAGCTCCGTCTTCTTCGGAAGAAAGATATGACTGAGGAAAAGGGTACGCGGTGCAGAGTGAGTATGGGACGAGGGAGAGGGGAAAAACAGGTAGTGGTAGTAGTATATATATATATATATATATATACATATAACTTTTGGACGGCATAATATAACACAGAATAAAACAGATAAATTATATATATATATATATATATATATATATATATATATATATATATATATATATATATATATATATATATATATATAGGATCTCGGTGGTCTAGCGGGTAGAGCGTTGGGACTGCTGACCGGATATATAGGACCGACTGCTGACTTTTATATAAAAGGAAACCATGGGTAATGGATGAGATGATTGCAAAGATGGATGAGAGGAGAAGATGGAAAACTGTAAACACAGAGTTAGGCAAAATGAAGTACAAAGAGTTAAACAATAAGTTGAGAAGAGCCACAAATGAAGCCAAAGAAGAATGGTGGAAAACTTCGTGAATTGATGCCTTGTGATGGGTGTTGTGGTATCTGTGGATGAATTGTTAGTTTTCTGTGTCGCTTGTTACTTTTTCCGTATTCTCCTTATTCCATCTCAGCTCCCCTCTGGCCTCCCTTTCCCCTTCCATATCCTCCTCCTTCACCCCTCTCCCATCACTTTTTCTCCGCTCCGCTTTCTCCCCCTCCACATACCCCCCTTCACCCCTCCCCCGTTACCTGTTTTCCCCCCTCCCTTGTCACCTTCTCTCTCTGTATCACATATTATTCACCTCAGTCATATCTTATCTTCCGAAAAAGACGAAGTTTGATTCCGTCGAAATTATCAAGATATTATTGTGAGTGTTCTTTTTGTGTTCTCGAGTGTGTTTTGCGGTCTAAATTTTTATGTTGTACCATAACGAAACCTATGTTGTGATAATAAAAAAAATTACGTAGAGAAGCCAAGTTGTTTAAATTTCAAATATCAAAACGCAGACAATAATGTTAAAGGCAGTTAATGATAAAAGTGCACCACTTTATGCGGGCAAATACTCGGCAGTATAGCCACTTTCCTCAGCATATTCGTTTCCCTAATAGTGAAAGAAGTTTTAAGAGTACCACCTTCATGTAATCACCACATGGAAAACGTCTTTTTTTTGCATACATGTTCTTTTATGAAAGTAATGCGTATGTTTTTGTGCGATATAACAGTCCCTGGCAGCGCCGTAAAATCGGTTTGAAAACGTGGTGGGGGGTCTGCCCTACAAACAAAGCCAGTCGCTAGTTTGCTCCAAACCGTCTGAGCGGAAAGACATACCTCTGCGTGAAGTGTGTTTTTTTTCTAACACGGTGCCATGACCATGCATACAATGCCAATGACACCATGACGGTGCCCGCAGCCACACGTCCTTCACCGTTACAAACTTCTTGGTACAGAGCACCATCAGTGGTCTCCCACCTCCTTTCAAGTCCCCACTTGGTTCCGTGTGAATGTTTTTGTTTCCCCGATAGAGGGAGAGCTCAAATGAAAGCATTGAGAGACCGTGGGAAACATCCAAAAGTAAGTACACAACATTCCTGAGTGACTTTCCCTTCGAGGATTTACCGGGTGCTTTATTAGGCGTGGTAGACACGTCTCCGTATTATTGATGCAGGGGAAGAGAGTATCTGGAAGAACTTAAGGCATTTATACAAGTACTATTGATAATTCTTTTTTCCCAGAGAATGTGCATTACTATTATAGTGAACCCTGTATAATTATTTTTCCAATTGTCACGCTCTACGACTTGCTCCCATATTTATTCGCGTACTGTTGCATAATTGTGTAAAAATATTACACGCACATATACATACTACGTACGCGGACCCAAAAGGGTAGAGTTGTGTGATGACGGATGGAAATTAATGCCTTGGTCTCAAAAAGCCTGGACCCATTCTCCTCCTTCCGGCAGCTAAATGGACACTTTATTTCAGTGTGGAATAAAAGAGTCCCATCCACGAGAAGATTGGCCTTCGTCGTGTGTGCGTCTCGGAGCGTGGGATGAAGAGAATTCATATTTCGCGGGTGAGTGCCCTCGGTGACCAAGGGGAGTGAACTCGGGAAGAGGAGACCACGTGTCCTTTTCACTCTTGTCCCCATCGATCCCACCCCTTCCAATGGTTCCATATTCACCCCAACTTCTATCCCTTAAAATAAATAACTAAGGAGATCGAAATGCCCGGCCGAGGAAATGGGAATTGTTCGGATGGCCATGGCGTGATGCCGGATAAAATATACTTAAAGGGAATAGAAAGATTTGACTTTAGAAGAAGAAAACACTTGCACACGAGGATATATTAGGTACTGATAACGTACAAAATAAATGCTAGATTTTATTAACAGGAAAGTGGACGACAAAGGAAAAGCTAATATGAATTCTATGGTCTCAGGCTCAACTTTGTGGAGGTACATGTTCGTTTTAAATGAATATACTTTGTAACTTCCACACAATTTTTATTCGTACTACCGGTTTCAACGCTTCGGCGTCATCATCAGGCACAAAAATTTCTTCAGCACAGGGTTATGTATATATGCACTCTTCGGAAAGGAATGGCGCGGGGGTGGCATGGGAGAGGTAAAAGAGAAAGGAAGTTTTTGGGTTGGGCTAAATGAGGAGGTTGGGGGAGGGTAAAAAGACGCATGCTATAGGGGTTTTTAGGCACATGTTATATTCTGAAGGAGATTTCCAAAATTGGGGAGTGACTTTCATATAAAATGTCGTTGACTAAATGTCCACGCTTATTTCCAATTCTTCCAATTTGTCCATTCTTCTTCCCTTTTCCCCGACGTGTAGTATTTCCGGGTTGAAGTCGCTGGAGTGGTCCTCCTCCCACATATGTTTCGCAAAGTGCAATTGTTTTAAATTGCGATTGTTTGACCCCCCTCTCATTAGAAATTCACCCCACCACCCCCCTCCCCCGACATTCCTTTCCGAAGAGTGCATATATATTTAACTCTGTGCTGATGAAATTTTTGTACCTGATAATGACGCCGAAGTGTTGAAACCGGTAGTACGAATAAAAATTGTGTGGAAGTTACAACGTATATAAAACGAAAAAGCTAATAGTTTCGCAATTGCCTATGATATGATTGTTTCAGGAAATATGAAAGTGAACTGAAGTCACCGATTGAAATTCAGGTAACTTTTAATCATTAACTAATAAAATCAACGTTACCCAAAAATGCTAATGATCAAATACTATTATTGCAGTCGTCAGATTTTAATTGAGGAAAGGACTGAGTAAATCTGCGCTAATTCCGGAAAATATCATTTACGGCGAATGCATGGCCCATTACGAAAGTAACGCGCATGATTGAATTGTGACGCCATGGCAGCGCGGTAAAAATGGTCAGAAAATGTAGTGGGAGGTCTGCCCTTCGACCGAAACCAGTCATCAGTTTGCTCAGAGCTGTCTGCGTGAAAAGACGTGTCTCCACGTGAAGTGTGCCTCCCATGGACAATACGGGATAACAACGGTAGGCTCACACTCGGAGATAACAAAAATGCCAATTGCCACCCTCGACGTCTAGGTAACAATTAGTTATACTCAACTGCATGCACTTTCATTAATCTCCTGTGTGTTGTGTCAAAACCCTTCCCGCATGCCCGCATTGGAATGCCATTGAGTAATGTAGTGCTGTTTACAGTATTGTTTGCTCTACTTCCGGTTCCCTAAATTTCCCCTTCCATCCCTTGTCCCTCTCCATGGGTGAGCCCTCCTCCTACCTGCAGCGTTGGGCCAGATTCCTCACCTTGGGTAGGAGAGAGTTTTATGTAGCACGTTCTTGTGGTGGTGGTATTTCGCCTAGCTACTTACTAAAATGTAGCTTGCACGTTCCTGATAAATTTCTTGCTGCAACCTGGGGTACAATTATTTGTTGTAGTTAAGCCTATGTACTTGCATGCTTGTGAAGTGAAGGGAGGTAGATGTGCGTTTGCATGCGCGTCGACTGATGGGATGAGGATTGGGGTTTGCATGTGCTTTTAAATGCGGTATTTCTTTTTTCCTTTTGGGTGGTGACCTAACACCCCCCGCCACACGCCCTTGCGTCGGCTTGCGGGGTATTATGTAGGTGTGTGTTTTTCGACTTTGTAACACAGCGCACGACACGGTCAAGCTCCACCATGACAATGCCCCCGGCTACACGTCCTTCATCGTTACCCACTTCCAGGCCCGGTTAACCCCCAATCCCTTTACAGTCCCGACTTGGCTCCGTGCGACTCTTGTTTGTTTCCCCGACTGAGGAGAAAGAGCTAAAAGGAAAGTATTGGGAGACCATGGAAAACTTCCAAAAGCAAGTTTACAACAACGTTCCTGAGAGACATTCCCGTCGAGGAGTTTCAAGGGGCCTTATTAGATGTAGCAGACACGTCTCCGCAAGCGAATAGATTCATAGGAAGAGAGTATTTTGAAGAATTTTAAGCATTTTTACGATCAATAAATCTATTTTTCCCAGAGAATGCGCAAATCGATCCTGTAGCTCTGTGTAAAAATATTAGCTGGCCACTCCATTTCCAGCAAAGAAAGGTATTTAAATAAATTTCAAGAAACTGTAACAGTAACTTTAACGGAGTCACCCGCTATGTGTGCATTATAATGCAACCATTTTAGAGAGTAAAAATCATTCGCCTTGACCGGGATTCGAACCCGGATCCCTCGAAGCACTCGGCCGGATAGCGAGGGATCCGGGTTCGAATCCCGGTCAAGGCGAATGATTTTTACTCTCTGAAATGGTGGCATTTAAATATTTTAGAAGATATCATAAAGGATTTGCTTTCGCTTCAAGATTCGCCGCACTGTCATTCTACTCATTAAATAAAAAAACAAAATGAGTGTGAGTCCGTCTTATCTTTCCAAGGCAATAAATTTATTTTGCGGAATATTATCACAATGGCTCCTTAAGTAACGGCGTTGTACACATCGTTGTGATGAGAGAGGCGCGCAGAGGAGCGCACTCACCTGCACAGCGGAGTCGGAGAGAATTTTGTCCGATGGTATAGGCTCCGTTCCATTGTACCACACGACATTTGCAGCGGGCCTCGCCCCGGAAACGTGGCATCGGAGCGTCACTTCCGTTCCTTGAACCACGTGATGCTCCACACCTCCCAGCTCAAGCTTACGTGGACGAACTAGAGGAGGAAGGAGATACAATAGACATCATTAACATTTCATTCAGGATAAGCGTCCATTAAGTCATGAGAGTATATTTCTCAACCAGAAATCTTATTAAACAATGTATCTAGAGTTATATTTGAATAAATATATTGGGATAAATTTTTGAAGGAAAAGTATTTCACCAAAAAACACACAATATAGGGAAACAACATTTTATTTGTCAAAATTTAGCGGAATAGCTAATAAAACGTTAGGATTCATAAAAAGAATACTTGGTAATTGTGATGAAAGGGTCAAGGAGCTTTGTTAGTTCACGTTTGTTAGTTCACGTTTGTTAGGCCCCACATTGAGTATGCTGCAAATGTATGGGATCCTCATGAAGTAGTCTTAATTTTGGGACTAGATCGAGTGCAACAAAGAACGGATATGTTGGCTAAAAGTTGTTATGAACAAGGTAGCAGTGTAACGATACTATTTGAACCAAGAGGAAGGATCCACTAGTTGAACGTGGGCTTAAATACAGGTTAAATTTACTTTGTACTCTTAAAGGTAGGTTACTTATCCGAGGACCTTAAGGACAAAAATTACAGGTCCCCACCTACTATGGTAGATCAGATCCAGATCTTCCTGTGGATTGGGGTTTGCATGTGTGTGTTGATTTTAAATGCGGTATTTCTTTTTTTCCTTTTGGGTAGTGACCTAACACCCACACGCCCTTGCAGCGGCTTTCGGGGTATTATGTAGATGTAGATCACCAACGTAAAATCAGGGACATTTATTGCAGAACGGATAGATTTAAAATGCCGTTTTTTCTTCGAACCATCCGATGTCATCATAGAAATAACGATGGGAAAAGAAGGGAGGAGAGAAACCCGGCGTCGGCTTTATCCTACTCTTGTCGAAAGGCGCCAAGGGGTCCGCAATGTAACGTCCCATCCGAAGGACGCAGTGCTCACTCAAAGTGCTCTCCACAAGGCACCTCAAGTAAGGATCGGGATACCACTGAAAAGTATTTGTCTCCAGGAGAAATGACCGTAATCGTGTAGGAGATAATTAGAATTGGTAATATAAAAGAAATTGACTCTTTGGCCTCGTAAATTAATAAATCAAAATAAAAACTCCTTTAGTCGCAACATATACTTATTAATTCTATAGGTGTGTTCAATTTACTTTATTAAGACTTGGTAATGTATATATTTGACGATATCTTGCATGTTTCTTCCTGTATGTTATTCATTTTATTTAATATACATATCTTTTTAACAGTTCTACAGCATGATTTGAAAATACGTATTCTCTTATTGAATATTGTTGCATGTAAGTACTTTCTTTCGAATGTGATTAAGGTTTGTCGAGTACATGAACAAAGGAATATTTGTGTAGAGGTAACATGATTTGGTTTTGCACGTGGTTTTATTCTAGTTTACGGGTGTTGACTTAACAACCACCGCCACACACCCTTGCGGCTGGAGGGGAATTGTGTAGATGTCGATGTCTGTTAAAGTCATTTCCATGCCATCAATCATGACTGCCCAAGTGTTAAGTAGTTCTTAGAGAGGAATTGTATATGAACAAGTTCTTTAAGTAGATAACGGTATAGAGACAAAGAAAAAAGGAAAATTTTGATGACTGAAAGGAAGTATGTATGATGAGTCAGCCAAGGGGTTGCAAGCACTGCTGAGCGAATTGGAAATTCAGTGCAATAGATATGGGATGAGGATCAATATTATTAATACAAAGTTCATGCAATTTTCTAGAAGGAAAGAGCCTAAGCGAAGCATTAAAATAGGAGGGCAATAACTAGGGCAGTTAGAAGAGTTAACGTATCTCAGAAGTGTTTTCGACCAACACAGTCAAAGTAGTAGGGACGTAAGGAGAAGAATTGCACTAGCAAAGGTGCTTTCTCAAGGAGGAGGGAGTTGATGACGGAGACGTTGAGTAGGGATGTTAAGAAAAGACTCGTAAAAACTCTGATATGGAGCGTAGCTATGTGCAGCGCGGAAACGTGGTCACCGAACTAGGAGGATAGACGTAGACTGGAGGCTTTTGAAATGTGGGTGTGGAGAAGAATGGAGAAGGTGAAATGGACCGAAAGGAAAATAAATGAGGAAGTACTGGATATGTTGGATGAGCAGAGGGAGAAATCCTATGGAGGCAGGAAAAGTGGATGGAAAGCGTATTGAGTGGCAGTGGGATGTCGAAGATGGTATTAGAGGGGAGAATGTTAGGGAAATGAGGAAAGGGCAGGAACAGGATAGGGAAGTAGGACGGATTTGAGGGGTTGTGTTTTGTTTAGAGTTACAAAATATTTATTTGATAGTTCTGTTCATCTGAAAACCTACCTTAACCGGTAGATTACTTAATAATAATAATAGGGGAGCAACTGTTGCGCAGATTATTATATTACTAACCCACATGTTAAAAAACTTTATCTATGCAATACTCTTAGAGTTACACCTAAAACTATGTTAAAGAAATGATGAATTAAGCATTCAGGAGACGAGCATATCATATGCACCTCTCGCATTTGATGACGAATTGTGCAGAACGAAAGAAAATGAAAATTTTATCGGGAGAAATTGTCCCATTTAATACGTAGAAATTATAAAATGATAATTCTGTAATCACATTAATTCTTCTTATTTAAAATTCAAATTCATAAATAATATCCTCACATCACGCTGACAACGCTGGTATCAACTATGCAGTACGGGATAACAAATCATGAGTGAATTTTTAAAAACACGAGATAAAAGGAAATGACTCAACATTTAAGCCAGCGTAAAAGAGATCCTTTGTCATTCACGTGTTTGGAATTATAAAAAATGAGGCTATGTACGTCGCGAATAAAAATATTTCTCTAATGGAGAATCTGAAGGCGCCCTTTCGTGTGTTTTTTTATCGTCATCCTTGGACATTTTCAGAGTCGCGCAATCTCACACGTCCATCTGAGATTATTACGCTGCTGGGAGATTCTTTTATTTCTTGTCAAAAAATGTTAAGGGCGGGTGGAGGCGGAGGAGAACAAACAGCAGCGACACAAGCGGTCGCAAATTTTAGCAAAAAATATATATTACAGCCCATGATGGAATCGTATGGAGTTTTTGTCCAGACGCTCTCAACACTTGGCTTAAATTGATTTCAGCGCCTCTACTGTGGAGGGACTGAGTTTCCTCAAGCATCAACTCCGTTAAAAGCTGCAATTGTTTTCCTCAGGGAACGAAATAAGATGAACAAAAAAAGCCGTGAGTCAAAAGGAGCGTCTTATAAAAGGGGAAACTCAAATTCGTAGAAAGATCCTTTAAAAGCTGATGACTTTATTCCATAATAGAGCTGTCGTTGATACAGTAAATATTGATGCCACTTATGTCGATATCATCAATTTACCGTAATTAGTTAATGCTGGTATCAGGGTTAAAATATCGTTGAAAAGATAGTTGCTCATTTCAACCAAGTACTCTCCAATATTTTCACCACTAGGCAATATGTAACGCGCTATTTCGGTGAAATATAATAAACGAGAAAAGTTAAGCGTTTGAAAAATGAAAAATACGCACAAATATATGAATTACAAAGTGATGCAAAAAATTATTTCGCGATGAAATAGAAATGAAAATTTTGTGATGGGTTCTAAAAACATTTCGACATTTGCAAGATTTTTTAAGCAAAGAATTTTTCGATTTCCAGAAAAAAAGTGAGCCTACAAATTTATAATACGACCGCAGTCAATGTTTAAAACTACATGTGTGTACATATCTTTGGGCACTGACGTCAATCTATTTCCAACTAGATACAATATTTCTAATAAAATTTAATGATCTTAAAAATATATTTTACCAAAGAATTATTACTCATAGTGAAGTTGATATGTTATCATTACTCTTGTCTTTGTTATATTCTACCTAAAATCAGACCAACTATCTTTACAAGTGTGCAACCTTTTGTTAATCTAGGACTGATTATTGATAACAACAGTGATGAAGATTATTATGATTTTCATCTTCTACAGGTGGTTCCTTGTCGTTGCAGCCATTGCTTTCTGCCAATGCTGCCTTTCAGTTCATTGTATGTTGTTACTCTCATAGTACTTTTTATTTAATCTATAAATTTCTTTCTTGACCTTTCTCTTCCTTTTTTTCCTATTGTCTTACCCTCCATTATATTTTCCAGGAAGATGTGACGTCTGAGAGCATGTTCAACAAATATTATTTTCCTTTTCTACATATTTTTCATTAAATGCCTTTCCTCTTTAATTTCTCTCAATACTTCTACGAGTATGCTGCTTTTCTTGTGCGTCCATCTTGCTTTGGTTATCCCTCTCCAAATCCACATTTCCATTGCTTCCATCCAACTCTTTTCCCTCTATCCCGACGCACAAGTTTCGAGTCCATATAATAATGTACTTCAAATATACGTTTTCGCAATTGAAATCTACTTTCCAATTTCATGCATTTGTTCCTTAAAAGATACTTTTTATTTACAAATGCCTTCTTCGCCAAGGCTGTCCTTTTTACTGCAGAGGTCTGCAGTGAAATCTGTTGTCTCTTGTAATTGCACTCACAAGGTAGTAGAACTCTTCTCTTTGCCTTGTCATTGATTCTCCTGTTGTCAAATTTAAAGGGGTTTCTATCCTGTTTCTTGAAGCTATTATAGCTTTGGTTTTCTTCACATTTATTTTCAGTTTCCATTTTTTCAAAGCTATGGACAAGGTTTGGAGCATTCTATTCATGTCATTGGCTGATTCTGCCAGGGTCACAATATCACCTGTAAACCTAATACTAAGCTAAACCTATCTTTATTCCATTTATTCTCTCCTTCATTGTCTCTTTGGCTTCTTCAACATAAAAGAAACATATATTTACAGCACATAGAGATAGTTACAGCACATAAAAAATCCCCGTTCACCGGAAGAGATTTAAAATTTAATTCGAAAATCGCTCAAGATGTGAAAGTACGTAGAAGCAAAATATTGGCTAGTAAAAAATACTTAGGATTTTTTTGCCCCACGAGAGCATTATCCTTATAAATTTTGATTAAATACGTAGCTACTTCGAATTCAACTATTTCGTTTGAATTACTGGAGTAACTGAACAACCACCGATGCCTGATTACAAGGAAGAGGAACATACAACAATTCAATCTTTTGCATTGAAATCACTGAGTTGTTCTCCTTTTAGACCGACATATGTTCAAAAATAAAAATGATTCCCTCATTGGTGATTATGATCCGAATGAATCCGAAATATTCCAACTTTAATGACCGGACGAAACTACCACTGAGACCAGTGCATGAAAGTCAGAAAAGCAACACTGACGAAATGTACGCCTTGATTTTGAAAGACACCTTTTTTTTGAAAGAAATAAAATTAAAATAAAAGGATAGTCCCGTCTCCTTTTCTTCTTCCAGTTTGATCTTAAATGCCTTTCGCACCAGTCCAAATTCATACGTCGTTTGTAAGGATGAAGCCATGCGGTGACCATTGATTTAAGAAGTGTAAACACGTTGTCCAATCTTGATGCAACTGTATTTTTTCAAAGTTTTTATACCGCTCACGTTCGTCCGGATGGGCGGTGTTAGGAGTAAAATGTGTTCATTATTACCTGTAGATTTTGAATGGAGTATTAAATACTGCGATAGTTTTTATTCATCCCAATATCCTGCAAGCCACCCTAGGGTGTGTGACGGTGTGAATGCACACCAGACTAATTCTGAACCCGAATATTTTTACCCCCTACTGGGGTCGGACAATGTTATTCGGATCCCTTCTCGTTCGTGGGAAAAATGAAATCTTAAATCCCTTGGCTCTACACTTAACCTTTCCAATTTTATTGACAATATCTCTCATACCGTAGTACAATGGGTGTAATAATACATTTTCAATATCGCTGCTAAAGAGACGCCTTTCCAATTTATTTAACAGCTTCAAATCTGTAATTTAACCTTCGCTCCATTGAGTGAGCCCCAACTTAACTCCCCTAATATTTTGGATACGCTACTAAGTTTATCATAACAACCTTTTACCATATGTAGCTCCTCTACGCTGCACGCGATCCAATTCGGCAATCAATCCAACTTCGCGAGGATCCCATACACTTGCAGCATATTCTGTAAATGAGACCTAATCACAAACGATAAGATCAAAGATTTCTGTTTGATCTTTTCATCACATTTCCGAGCACTCTTCTAGTAAATCATAATTTTTTTAGCATGTCCACATACGAGGTGTGTTCAAAAATTAACGGGAATTTTTTTATTTCGCGGGCTTGGAGAGTCCGATTGTCATTTTTTTCAATTATGTTGGCATCCATACCCCTGAAGAATGATAAACCTTTCAGCTGTTTTCATTGTGGACTTTGTCAGTGACAGCCACTAAGGTTAGACGCATTTTATGAGCTCGGCGAATTTCGTTTGTTAAAGGAAATGGATCAAAGAATTTGTATCAAATTTTGCGTAAAAAATTAAATAAAGTGTAACAAAGTGTGTGTAAGTTCCGGGCGGCGCGAAAGCCGGTCGAGGAGAGAACCCCGTGGACACACACGCGAGAGGGCAGAAAGAGTTTTGTGTGTAAGGCGACGCGCTTCGATATACTCTATCCATCATCCCGAGGATTGGCTTGAATCGGCCCTCCGTACTGCTCCTTTCCCCGCCAATCCCATTCAAGTTCCTTGAACTCTTACTTTTTCCATTTTCTACTTCCACTTCTTCATTTCGAACTTTTTTATTTGTCCACTCGAGTTTGAACTCCTCTAAAACTAAAATCCCCGGACTACTTTTTAATGTTTTATATCAACTATTACCCGGTTTCAATTCCCATAATGATATTCCAAAGGGAAGTTATTTTGAATTCCTACGTGTTTTGCTATTGCCGCGTGAGCACAAGAAAGACGTCTTTTTCGGATATGCCTGTCGAGGCGCAACTTTTAGGTATATGTGCAAACTTCAGCGCTCCATTAATTCAACTTCATCGAGTTCAAATTGGATTGATGGATACATTGTATACGCGAAAACACGCGTCAATGTGCGAACTTTAAAAATTATCAAATCGAAAGAAAAAGTTCTCATCCAAAAAATGGAATAGATTTTTCTCTCTTCCGAGAGGCAGAAGAAACTTTTTTGTTTTTCTTGTAGCGCCTTCATCCGTGTGCAATAAATGAAAAACTATTCCCAAGAAGAACTACTATATGATTAAGCCATCTCCTCTCAGTTTTTTATCCAGGTTTAGATCAATTAAGAAATTCATTGAGCTAAACTCTTCTCATGCCAAATCAATTTCCCTCGTCTTCCTTCAATCCATAGATTTCTTTCATCGTTCACTCTCCGAAATATTTTTAGAGAGATCCTACTTCCTTCATTAATTTCATCCGAATCACCGGCACGGTGTAGATTGGAGGCTTTTGAAATGTGGGTGTGAATAAGAATAGAGAAGGTGAAATGGACCGAATGGAAAACAAATGAGGAAGTACTGAAGATGGTGGGCTAGGAGAGGGGTTAGTTGAGAGAAATCCTATGGAAGCAGGAAAAATGGATGAAAGGCGTATTGAGCGGTAGTGGAATGTGAAGAAGGTAATAGAGGGGAGAATGTTGGGCAAGCGAGGAAAGGGTAGGAACAGGATAGGGATATTGGATGGGATGAAGTGTAGAAAGAAGTACACAGAGATGAAGAGGGACCTGATGTAGCTTAGGTTGCTGGATTGGGTTTTGTTTGGAGTTACAAAATATTTATTTGTTAGTGATGTCTATCCAAAAACCTACCTTAACTGGTAGATTACCTAATAATAATACATATATATTATATATATACATACACGCACAAACACACACACATATATATATATATATATATATATATATATATATATATATATATATATATATATATATATCCTCTCCCACCAGTGAGATTATATTATGGTTAGGCACAGGTTTAGGAACATTGTGATAAATTCGCACAGTTTCCCAGGAGCGGATGCGGACTCTGACCACAATTTAGCTGTTATGAAATGTAATGTTCGTTTCAAGAAGATAAGACAAGGGCGGCGGGTTAGGTACCATTTGTAATGGTAGCACATCCGCCCGGCAAGTGGAAGATCCGGTGTTCAAATCCCGGTCAAGGAAACATTTTTACTTTCGTGATCTGCTCAAAAACCGCCTTCCCCACATGTCCTGTGTTCGCCTTTTATGTGTTTTCCTATCCCCTTTCCTTATACCTATTTCTATGTTTGAATGAATATATATATATATATATATATATATATATATATATATATATATAAATGATTTCTTCGAAGTAACACGGATGTGTTGAATAAAAAACTTAGACAGTGAGACACAGCACGAGAACACATAAAAAGATTAAGAAATTATCAAGATAATTTCGACGGACTCGAGCTCCGTCTTCTTCGGAAGATAAGATATGACCATATCTTATCTTCCGAAGATTTATATATATATATATATATATATATATATATATATACGCACACACATGTATATAGGGTTCACTTTTCAATCTCTTCCTCCCCTACAGGTTAGTACCTTTGACAAATCTTATTTCGCGTTTTACATTATCAAATACAAGGTATCGTACGCAAATTACAACACAATCATAAAATTTCTTCATAGATCACTTCTTGTCTTTTCATCGACCACATTAACTACCTTATCTTTGGTACACATTATAAATATCAGGGTATACATGAGCTGTCCTTGTTCAATCTTTCTTTTGGAGAACCTTCTTCCCTGCTTTTAGCACTTGTAATTGCTGTTGTTGACAATCGAGCTAAGAGGTATATCGATCGTTTTTTTTTGAAGTTCAAACCAATATATTTTTTAGGACGTGCCACATACGCTAATCCGCGTCGCCATATTCGTGCTCTAAGACCGGTTTCCGTAAACGGCGGCTGAAATTTATGAATACTTCTCTCCGCATTGAGTCTTAATACAAGAATAGCTTCTTTCTTTCCTCTCACTTCTAATTCGATATTTGTTCTCTTATTTAATCTAACGAACGGAATCCATGATTGCGTAAAATTCTGGGTAGGAGGAATATTGACTATCGCTTCCCAATGAAAATCATTTGGTTTTTCACCAAGTTATGAAGAAAACAGAAAAATAAATGTTTTGCTGAATTAGATTGGTCTATGCAAAGGTATTAGATTAAATTTGAATCCGGGATACTCCGGTCAGAAGTAGAATTCTTAATCTACTCCTAGAATGTCATGCTTCACCGTTGTCAACGATTTCTTCATTATGTATGTATTTTTTGAATTATGCTCCTTAAATATTGAGAAAATAATTAGAACGCACAATGGAAATAGACTCCGCAGAACCATTTCGTAAATGTGATACGTTCACATTATTGGGTGCCGACATTGCATATTATTCCGCTTAAATTCCAATTTCCGGGATGGAGTTTAAAGTCAGCCTTCAACATCAGAGGAGGAAGGGTACTCTTGCGGAGCGCCAGGGGTCTGTCCGAAATCCATTCACGGGTTTTCCTTGATCCGTGCAGCCAAAAGGTAAGAATTAGGGGTTTTGGGCAAAGATGGAGGTCCTACCGAAGTTTTACGACCGCGTGTGAATAGGCTTCGAATGCTTTTTTTCAATTTTCAAGCAGTGGGCTCCGTTTTCCCGTTCCCTCGTCGAAGGACGGATTGAAAGTGTGGAAGGGTGAGTTAGCGGTGATTTTTGGGGAGGAAAGGTGAGCGGGGGGTGGCGTTAGGAGAGGATGTTAAAGGGGAGGGAGAAGGATTGACTCGTGGGAGCAGCACTCCCACCCCTCTTCCTCCCGACATTACTTTTACAGTGTTTTCTTTGTATTCCGACGAAAGCCCCCCCCTTCTCTCCCCAGATTGGACGGAGAGGAGGCGAGAACGGGGCCGCCGTCAGGGGGGGGGGAGAGATCTCTCCTATAGCAGCGCAGCCGAAGTGATTTATTTCGCGCAGAGGCGATGACAATAAATCTTTCGAACCCATTTCAAGATTAGGAAATAACCGAAACTTATTTCTTGCGAATATCTGCGAGGAGAGATCCTTTAAAATGTTGAGCATTGTTCGAGGAGTTGAGGATTGGCGTCTGGGAATTTTGAGAACTCTTCTGGGATGAGGGAGGTGGTGAAAGGGGGATGAATCCAGAGGAATGGGACACGATAACAGCTTTCTCCGAAAAACCCTTAAAACCCTTAGTGTTATAAATACATTGCTGCCGGACCGCGACGATACACAAATGTGATTGTCAAGAGACCACACACCCCTCCAGGGAGATCTCACGCGTCGGAATCTGTCATTTAAGATAATTTCGGGTGAATTTCCCCTCCGAAAAAATGGTCAAATTCATCATTGAACTCCAATGCTATCAAAACCAACATACGTTTATTTCGTGTGCAGAGGTGGAGAAAAAAATACAAAATGTTGCCGAGGAAGCCATCCCTCGAAACGCCTTTGATCATCTCGCGACTCTTGAGGTGATGGTATCAGACGCGACACGAGGTTGTGTCCATCGATAATCAGGGATCAGGCAAACCGATCATCGCGAGCTTCCGTAAGCGACTGACATGATTGTGGCCCTTATCGATGGCGAATCTCCTTAATGTGCTAGCACTAGCTAGCTCATGGGAATCATTTACATAAGTCGCAAGACCTAAATAGTTCTGCATTATAAATAGAACCACACTGTACGAATTACGTTATGACAGGAGTTGTAGGGAACGGATATTTCAATGCCGTTTTTTTCTCACGTTGTCTTTCCACCTATATATCCCGACGATTTCCTACGAAGAATATCCCAAAGCGTATTTTTCCCAAATAATAGACGATTATTGGATATAACATTTATTTCGCAATCTAGCGCAATTTATATTTAGTTAACTTTCCTTTCCTGTATTTCGCCACTATATCGCGAAAGATTTTTCTCAAAGCAATGTTGTTATCAACAAGGGTTACCGAATTTCTTCACAGTTCAACAATATTTGGATACCTCACAGGTTTCGGGTAGAAGCATCTCGTCTGAACTCATAGTAAAGAAATACCAATTATAAATACGTAATTTGTGCTTACCCCTAAGACATTTAATCTGTATTTCCCTTTGTCAACATAGGGATGTTAAAATGAACTGCCAGGGTTTCAAGGCGACAGTTTGTCGCTGGCGAGGAATCAATTTTTTCAGTTGAGAAGTTTAATCAAGCATAAAACTTCAATTTAGAAAAAAACGTGAAATTCGGCCGTTTGCATCGCGTAAAATCTGCAACTATTTTTTTATGAAGATAAGGATTAAGGAAATCAAATGACAGACGCGCTCTTAAGAATAGTATATTTTTGTTAAAAAAATGTAGTTGGGTACTTAAAAAATATATGCAAACCACAGTCATTATTCTTGCACGTACTGAATGAGAAATGTATTGAATTACATGAGGGCACACAAGGGATACTCCTACATTTGCAGCATACGTATGTTACGAGTGGAGTCCTCAGAGTAGCACCACAAGCGAAAAACGAAGCGAAAGGTTGGTTTTTATGACGAATACGTCAGGACTGAAGTCACAAATAAGCTTCCATTTGTTTCCAAAAACTCAGTAAGGATGGCAGGCTTGTGGGTCTTGGGTGATGAATGGCTAAATATAGACAATAAATACATTTATTGCATGACACGATCGACTACATGAGAAAAAAACTATCCAAAATACTTCTAAAAGAGAATTACTACCAGAAGACTACAAGACAATTCTACTTTCGTGCGCACCGCAGTTAAACATGAAAAACCAACCAGCCAGCCATCGTAAACCAACCCAAATGTTTCCTCCTCCTGACCGTCGGTGGTTTCCCAGGAGGATCAGATACCCGAGAAATCAGACAGCTTGGGTGAAAGCGAAGGTGCCGTGGGACGTACTCCGGAATCGAAACCGGACCCACGAGTAGCTCAGTGCTCAACCACTGGATTACCATGCCACATTAATTCAGTTGAATGTAGTACAATCAGAAGCAAACGACAAGAGCATTAAGAAGTAACTCCATTTCCACGAAACATACGCTAAATACTAATAAAAAGAAATGTAACATAACGAGACCTGAAATCACAAAGAGACCATGTAAACAAAATTTTGGAAAATATAGTTAGTTCATTAGAAATTTCCTTGTAGGTTTATCAGAAATGCTGCAGTTCAACATTTCCTTCTTTCCCTCGACTTTACTGGGCCCATTAAAGAATAAAACATATACGAGACAAATTCATAAAGTAAGGGCTGTTCACTTATACTTTCAGATTGGCGCTTCAGAGAACAGCTTCACTCCTGCAGCGCCATCTACTGACTAATTGAGAAGCAATAAAAGCATACGTAATGTGTTAGAAGGCGTTTGCTTGTCCGTGCATGAAAACAACAATGTCCGTGACAATCGCGTATCCCGCCAGCTGTGAAGTGCGTTCTGTCATACGATTCTTGTATGCAAAAGGAATGTCGGCTGCTGAAATTCATCGGGCATTATGCCTAGTTTATAAACCTACAGTTATGATTGAGGTAAAGGTTAGACAATGGTGCTGTGATTTTAAAAATGGACGAACAAATGTCAATGACGAAGAGCGAAGTGGTAGGCCCAGTATTCTGACCGATGAAATTGTTTCGCAAGTGGAACAAAAACTGCGATGTGATCGTCGATTGGTAATTAATGGCCTGGCTGAACAATTTCCTCAACTTGGACGCATTACTTCTACAATATTGTCACGGAAAACCTCGGATACCACAAATTGCGTGCAAGGTGGGACCGAAAATGCTCACCGACCACCACAAAGAGCAAAGAATGTCCAGTGGACGAGAGTTTTTGGGCCGTTACCAAGAAGATGGAGATGATGAGACCTTGCACTTGAGGCTTGATGAGACCTAGCGACTACTTCCTCTTCTTGCACTTGAAACAGTGGCTCGGTGGACAACGTTTCGAAACCGAAGAGAAACTTAAGAATGGCGTTGTCAATTGGTTTAACTCTCAGGCGGCGAGCTTGTATGCTGACGGGTTGAAGAAGCTGGTGCAGCGGCACGAAAAATGCTTAGAAGTGAACGGCGATTATGTAGAGAAGCGAAGTAGGTTTATTGCCAAATGAAATTGTCAATAAAATGTGATTCATATGAGTATATTTTTTCCTCTGGCCAAACGGCTCTAACTTTATGAGCATGCCTCTTAAAAGCGTTTTACTTCTAATTAACCAAATTAAGATAATGTTTATACTGCTTTGTTCAGCAAGGTGATAGTCATATTTTAAATGCGATCATTGTGCTTCATCACTACGGTGGCGGTTCGATTCCTGACGGTGACAAAAATTTCCAGACGTATCTCGATCCATACTTAGGTCCACGTGGACAGCACACCAAGTAGTGTCTGTCGGACGGAACCTTAAATTATGGACCCCTTGACGTATTTCGTTATAGAGAAAGCTTACATACCAGCGCCGGGTTTTTCTCCGCCCATATTCCCTCATTCCCTTCCACTACTGAATACACACGAATCTATTCATAATGAAACTCCACTCGCTATTCTCCATTCCTGAATGATGTGCATTCCATTTCCATGGAGACACCACATTTCCTGGTACTGCCAATTTAAGAATAACCACGAGAGGTTTGGAATACCACTTCACGTCCATCGAACTGTTGGCCCATGCCCATGGCGTCTATCCCGCACTAGTTTCGTGCCGTATTTTCAGCCTGCAAATAATTTGCACATTTCTTGACCAGGGCCTTCGACGCCAAGAAACAAAGGTGGCCCGCGGGCGATGTTTTTGGCCAAACGATTGCCGTCATAATTCAGCAAACGCAGCAAAGAATCCGACGCAAAAATCACGCCCCTGTGCGGCCCCCTTGAGGGAGAACACGGCACTGCGGCCGTTTAAAGTTCTGAAGAGTAACCCGGGGGAGCAAAGGGGAAAGCCAGTCGCGGGCATAGTGACGGGATGAACTGGTCTCCAGTTCCCAAACCCTCCGCCGTGCCCTTTCTGCACCCGATGTCGTTCATGGCCTCGCAGCCCTTCGCGACCCGAGGACAAAGGCCGTCCGCCCAACGGAGACGCTTAATTCGGCTTCTGAGCCATCTCGCGCTATTTGTGGCTTTCGGCGGCGGGATGCTCGCAGAGTTGGGAGGGAGAGCAGCGTGCGCGTGTCCGATACCTTTCATGTGATGATGATTACGGCTGCTGCGGATAGGAAAGGGAGGAGTGGTGTTAAACATGTTGAATGGCACAGGCAGACAAGTGGAGCAGGAGACGTGGAGCAAAGGGTGGGGGGGGGTCGGGGAGGCCGTCAAGCAGATGAGGAAGGAAGTTGCCGCAGGGAGGTTCGAACAAAACGCGCGGATGGATGGCGATGGATATGAAGGGATCTCTCGCGGAGAGAGATCCTCGTAATTGTTTTCGGCATCGGGAACCGGAGTCGAGCGGGGTATTGCACACGCCTGGGAGTCGACTCGCCAGGTGGCGGGGCCATCGCGGGTGGAAGGGGTTTGGGATGGATGATCACTCTACGCCGAGCGAAATTGCATGCATTGCTGGGAGCAGGGGGCGAGGAGGATGAGGGCGGAAGAGGTTAGGATTCGGGGGGGGGGAGTCGGCAGGGGGGGGTAATATATGAAGGTGCTGCCGTAATGAAGGTATTACCGGGTAATATATGAAGGTGCTGAGGCTAAAGGTGGGAGCGGCGGATTGGGATTACGAGAGCAAAGTGGAGAAAAGACTATTTGGCACGCGGGTCTAGGGTTGGAACGCCACTCGTCGTTGATGGCCACGAGAAATGTTTGGGCACCTGAGAAACACGCCGCTCCGGACTGCACTGAATGTCACTTCACGACAGAGAGACCCCGCACCCCGAGAGAATAATGATGTGACGACGGACGAAGACTTCAGCATCCTCCACTCTCTCTGAGTTCCAAGTATCCGCCTATGATCGAGTCATTTTCATGCAGAACATCATATAGCTGGCGGGAGCATTGATATTTGCTCCTGGTAAAGTCACCCAGCCCAGATAGGTGGAAGGCTAGGAGCCTAAAAAGTAGTCCACGCAGCATCTGTTCCTCAGTGAAACGGCTACAAAGGTGCCTGACCCCAGTGTGACGAAGGCAACGGGAAGCCACTTCAATTATCACTCCCAACATTATAATGATGGACGATATAGAGAAAAGTCTTAGCAACTACGGGACCCGGCCCAAACAGCCGTGTGTCGTGCTCGGGAGAAAAGCTTCCTCAGCCGTCATCTCACGAAATCCTTGCAAAGTAAAACCGACAGCAGCAGAAAAGAAGACGCACAAGAAGAAGACCAGATTAGAGAGAACAGGAAATTGGAATTTTAGAACAATGCTGAGAACAGGAAAATTAGACAATATTAAGCGAGAGATGGAAAGAGGAAAAACAATGGAATTGGCATTTATATCCCGAATCCCTCAACAAATACCAATACAATTTTCACCATTCCCTCCTCAAACGGGAATACCCAGATTCTCTCCTTTACAAAAAAAATCATAAAACCATCCTACAACCCCAATTCTCCCTCAACCACAGACTCCCACTCTCTCTCAATACACACCACCTACTTCCCTGGCATCCAGTCCCTTAAATTCATCCTCAAAGACCTGTACCCCATCCTCAAAAATCACAACGTTTCGTCCAACCTTCTTCCTAAATGCCCTTCTGTTACCTTCAAACGGCCAGCCAACCCATCAGATCTCCTCAAAAGTCACCAAGCCTCTTTCCAAATCCCCTCCCACCCCCAGAATCACACCCACGCCATGCTTGCGAGCTAGATGCAAAACTTGTCCCATTTCCACCACTCCACCCCTCTCCATCCCACCTTTTAACTCTCTCCCGCCCTTCCCCCACACTTCATGCACATTTCAGAATGAAATCTATCTACTGACATGCAAACTCTGTCCGGCCATTTCCATACGCTAGTGCTCCACACCCCTGAACCTTAGGATAAAAAATCATCGCGCCTCATGGGTCTCCCCATCCCAAAACATGCCTCCCACCACAACACCCCCTTCAACCACTGTTACAATGTTTCCGTGCTAGCATCCCTTCCCCTATCCGATTCCCATGTAAAATTAAAAACAATGGAAATGGCATTAATATGGCTGTGTAAAGTCAATCAACATCCGGGTCTCAATGTCGTTAAATGGGGAGGGGGTGGATGGGTGTGGATATGTTTCTTGCGAGGTGGTGGGACAATTTATTCATCCGCATACATTTTGGCATCCTTGTCCTAGGTTTTTGACTTGTCGAGACCTTATGATGACTTTGTGAGTTGATGCCTTGTCATGGGTGTTGTGGTAACTTTGGATGAATTGTTAGTTTTCTGTGTCGCTTATTACTATTTCCGCGTCCTCCTTATTCCATCTCCGCTCCCCTCTGGCCTCCCTTTCCCCCTCCATAACCTCCTCCTTGACCCCCTCTCCCACCACCTGTACTCCGCTAAGCTTTCTCCACCTCCACATACCCCTCCTTCATTCCTCCCCCACTACCTGTTTTTCCCCTCCACCTCGTCCCCTACTCTCTCTGCACCAAGTACCCTTTTCCTCAGTCATATCTTATCTTCCGAAGAAGACGGAGTTCGACTCCGTCGAAATTATCACGATATTATTGTGAATGTTCTTCTTATGTGTTCTCCTGCTGTCTAAGTTTTATAAATATATAAATATATAAATATATATATATATATATATATATATATATATCTACATATATATATATATATATATATATCTACATATATATATATATATATATATATATATATATATATATCTACATATATATATATATATATATATATCTATATATATACATATATATATACATATATATATATATATATATATATATATATCAGGGAAAGGAACTGGCCCCCCTATCCTGATGTGTGAATATTCACACGCCGTCGGGCTTAGTACATTGGTGAGCTCCACCATCACCTACTAAACCGCCCTTCGGGTTGATTACTGTTTATGATTTTATATATATCTATAAATATATATATATATATACATAATTAAATGTACAAACCATAGTTCGGAATTATATATATATATATGTGTGTGTGTGTGTGTTTTTGTGTGTATACATTCAAATACGAAATCCCGCCATACGGCGCACAAATATTCATTCAAACAAAGAAATTGGTGTAAGGAAAGGGGAAAGGAAAACACATGAAAGGCGAAAACCGGACATGTGGGGAAGGCGGATTTGAGCAGATCACAAATGTAAAAATAATTCCTTAATCGTCATTGAGCACCGGACTTTCCGCATGCTGGGCGGATGCGCGATTAATTACACAAATAAGGGAATCTAATTTACACTGAGATATGCGATGTTTTTAAAGCGCCCAAGTGTTCCGACTCATTGGCCAAAGGACGGCTTTCAGGGAGCTGTATCACCCACCAAAGGAGGAAGATCTGGCCGGAAGATTTGGTGAGATCGGTGTTAGTTTCTATTCCAAAAAAGGCAAAGGCTACATCATGTGAGGATTAAAGAACAATAAGTTTGATATCCCACGAAGCTAAAGTTATTCTCAGGATCATCAACAAAAGGATAGAGAGTAAGGCAAATGATTACTTATGGGATGATCAGTTTGGGTTTAGGAAGGGTAGAGGTACGCGTGATTGAGTGACTAATTGAGAGGAATATAATCACGACGTTTTTGCCTGTTTTGTAGATTTCGAAAAAGCGTTTGATAGAGTGAATAGGGAAAAATAAATGCGTGTATTGCAGAAAATAGGAATGGATTGGAGGGACAGAAGTGTGATCCGCAATCGGTTAGGTTTGCTGATGATCATGCATTAGTTATTCAGTCAGCCAAGGGGTTGCAAGCATTTCTGAGTAAATTGGAGGTTCAGTGCGATAAATATGGGATGAGAATCAATATTAATAAAAAAAAGGTTATGCGATTTTGCAGAAACAAAAAGGCTAAGCTTAATATTAAAATAGGCGTGGAAAAAAAAGAACAGGTAGAACAGTTTACATATATTGGAAGTGTTTTGGACCAATACGGTCAAAGTGGTAGGGACGTAAGCACAAGAATTGCCCTAGGCAAGGAGGCTTTCTCAAGGAGGAGGGAGTTGATGACGGGGACGTTGGGTAGGGATGTTAAGAACAAACTCGTAAAAACTCTGATATGGAGCGTAGCTATGTACGGCGCGGAAACGTGGTCGCTAAAGCAGGAGGATAGACGTATATTGGAGGCTTTTGAAATGTGGATGTGGAGAAGAATGGAGAAGGCAGGAAAAGGAGAATGGCAGGAAAAAAATGGAGGAAAGCCGTATTGAGCGGTAGTGGAATGTTGAAGAGGGTAATACAGGGGAGAATGTTGAGCAAGCGAGGTAAGGGCAAGATCAGGATAGGGATGTTTGACGGGATGAAGGGAGGAAAGAAGTACACAGAGATGAAGAGGGATCTGATATAGATTAGTTTGCTAGATGGGGAGTCACAAAATGTTTTTTTGATATTTGTGTCCATCCAAAAACCTACCTTAACCGGTAGATTACTTGAGATTAATAATGAAAAAATATAAAGATATATACATATATATATGGTATATAGTCACTTTTTTGGAAAACCCACGAACGTGTACAATAATGTAAATTCACTATTAGTCATAACAAACACAGAAACCAAAACACACAAAAGAGGGACTCAGTTCTGTACCTAATTCCTCTTGAGAAAGGTGGTTTGACGACCGAAAATTCAAGAACCAGTGAGTCCCTCTTTTGTATGTTTTGGTTTCTGTGTTTGTTTAAACTATTAGTGAATTTACACTATATGTACATGTATATATATATATATATATATATATATATATATATATATATATATATATATATATATATAATGTAAAGAACTGAGTGCTATCGAAGAAAATGGGAATGTATCAAGAAAGGGATATTGGAAGCCGCTAAAGACACTATGGGAACCGTTAACGGGAAAAGGATAAGGAAACCATGGGTAACGGATGAGATGATTGCAAAGATGGATGAGAGAAGAAGATGGAAAAATGTAAATACAGAGTTAGGCAAAATGAAGTACAAACAGTTAAACAATAAATTGAGAAGGGCCGCAAATAAAGCAAAAACGAATGGTGGAAAACGCAATGAGAGGATATGGAAAGTTTACAGAAGATGGGTGAAATTGGTGCTCTATACAGCAAGGTTAAGTTATTTTCGGGAAGTAAGAAGGCAGGATCTGTGCTAACAGTTAAAGATAAATGGGGTAAGATAATAGTTGAACCAGGAAAAATCCAAGAGAGATGGAAGGAATATATAGAAACACTGTATGGTAAAGAACTTATGCCGACAAGGTTAGACACAGAAAAGGAACATGACGTAGAAGTATATAGCTTAGGTCCAGGCATACTCGACGATGAAATAGAATGGGCATTAAAGGAGATGAAAACAAATAAGGCTGTGGGGGTGACAATATTCCTGTAGAAATGTTGAAATGGTTAGGGAAAGGTGGGAAGAAGGCCATATATGGACTGATTCGTAGTATCTATGAAGAAGGAATCTGGCCGGAAGATTTTGTGAGATCGGTGTTAGTTCCTATTCTAAAAAAGGCAAAGGCTTCGTCATGTGAGGATTACAGAACAATAAGTTTGATATCCCACGCAGCTAAAGTTATTCTCAGGATCATCAACAAAAGGATAGAGAGTAAGGCAAATGATTACTTAGGAGATGATCAGTTTGGGTTCAGGAATGGAAGAGGTACGCGTGATGCCATTGCAGTAATGAGATCACTAGTCGAGAGGAATATAGAATACAATCAGGACGTTTTTGCCTGTTTTGTAGATTTCGAAAAAAGCGTTTGATAGAGTGAATTGGGAAAAATTAATGCGTGTATTGCAGAAACTAGGAATGGATTGGAGGGACAGGAGACTGATCCGCAACCTGTAAGTGTCTCAAACTGCTCAGGTGCGAGTGGGGAACGGAGAGTCCGGATGGGCAGTGTTAGGTAGAGGTGTAAGGCAGGGTTGCCCATTGTCACCGGTACTGTTCAACGTATATGCAGAGGAAATGATTAAAGAGGCATGGGAGGAACTGGAGGTAGGAATGAAAGTCGGAGGGGAATTCTTAAAATCGGTTAGGTTTGCTGATGACCAAGCTTTGGTTGCTCAGTCAGCCAAGGGGTTTGCAAGCATTGTTGAGTGAATTGGAGGTTCAGTGCGATAAATATGGGATGAGAATCAATATTAATAAAACAAAGGTTATGCGATTTTCCAGAAAGAAAAAGGCTAAGCTAAATATTAAAATAGGCGGGGAAAGAATAGAGCAGGTAGAACAGTTTACATATCTCGGAAGTGTTTTGGACCAATACAGTCAAAGTGGTAGGGACGTAAGGAGAAGAATTGCGCCTGGCAAGGAGGCTTTCTCAAGGAGGAGGGAGTTGATGACGGGGACGATGAGTAGGGATGTTAAGACAAGACTCGTAAAAACTCTGATATGGAGCGTAGCTATGTACGGCGCGGAAACGTGGTCGCTGAAGCAGGAAGATAGACGTAGATTGGAGGCTTTTGAAATGTGGATGTGGAGAAGAATGGAGAAGGTGAAATGGACCGAAAGGAAAACAAATGAGGAAGTACTAGAAATGGTGGGGGAGGAGAGGGGTTTGTTGAGATAAATCCTATGGAGGCAGGAAAAATGGATGAAAGGCGTATTGAGCGGTAGTGGAATGTTGAAGAGGGTAATAGAGGGGAGAATGTTGGGCAAGCGAGGTAAGGGTAGGAACAGGATAGGGATGTTGGATGAAGAGAGGAAAGAAGTACACCGAGATGAAGAGGGACCTGATATAGATTAGTTTGCTAGGTTGGGAGTCACAAAATGTTTATTTTATAGTTGTGTCCATCCAAAAACCTACCTTATCCGGTAGATTACCTAATAATATATACTACCTTGATCAAAAAGTTCCCGGAATAATCACCGTGTGGCGCTCCCATCGTTCCGATTTGAGTCCTGGTTTTTTTGTTAAATTGGTACATCTGTTGTTGATATTCCCTTTAAATCTTAGTGTCATAACTTGACATTTGCAAAAGTTACGTAGCCAAGAGTACATCTATCTCTGTGTGTGTTGGCGATTTTTTACAATTGCAGAAATGGATTTAAATTTGCAACAACGAACTTGTATTAAATTTTGCGTAAAAACGGATTTAGTGGCGCACGGACGTTGGAAATGTTGGAAAAGTGTTTCGGCAACGATTCTCTAAAAAAACGGTCGTTTACCAGTGGCACGAGCGGTTCAGAAGTGGTCGTGAGTCAATCGAAGATGATGAACGCAGTGGCAGACCATCGACATCGAAAGTCAGTGAAAAAATTGATAAAGTAAAAGAAATGTTGGTCAATAACCGCAAATTAACCATCAGAGAAATAGCGGAGGACTTGAACATTGCCTATGGATCCGCCCAAGACATTGTGGTTAATGATTTGGGTTTCCGTCGTGTAGCAGCAAAGTTGGTGCCAAAAGAACTCAATTTCATGCAAAAAAGAGACCGTGTTGACGTCGCAAAAGACATGATTTGCGAGGCTGAATCCGATCCCACATTCATCAAAAGGATCATTACTGGAGACGAGACGTGGGTTTATGAGTACGACACGCAATCCAGACATCCGGCAAGTGAATGGCGTTCACCAAATGAGCCGAGACCAAAAAAACCACGTCGTTTTCAGTCAAAAAAGAAGGCAATGTTGACGGTTTTCATGGATTACAACGGTTGTAGTGCATCATGAATTTTTGCCAGAAGGCCAGACAGTAAACAAAGAGTATTATTTGGGCGTTATGAGACGTTTGCGTGAAGCAATTCGCCGAAAGAGACCAGAAATCGTCACACAGTGCGTCGAGACCGTCGCACAGTGCTATCATTATTCGTAATTTTTTGACGAAAAATGCAACAAATACCATCCAACAGCCACCGAGTTCACCTGATTTGGCTCCCTGTGACTTCTTTCTGTTCAATCGAGTTAAAAAACCATTACGGGGAACGCGTTTTAGCAGCCGAGAGGAAGTAATGGAAAAATCGCAGGAAACACTGATGGACATACCGAAAACCGAATATAAAAATTGTTTCGAGGATTGGATCAAGCGCTGGCATAAGTGTGTTGCAGTCGATGGGGATTACTTTGAAGGGGACAATATAGATTTAGATGAATAAACTTGTATTTTTAATTTTCTGAATAAATTCCGGGAACTTTTTGATCAAGATAGTATTATGTAAACAGAATTAGCACTAGGAGACACAGACAAAAATAGAGAAACACATATCAAAGGTAAACTCACTGGGTATCGAATTTTCGGTTTTCGGTGGTCTAACCACATTTCTCAAGAGAATGAAGGAACGGAACTGAGGGAAAGGAGGGGCCGGAAGTACTCCATGGAAGGAGAAAGTGGGGAAAGTATGCGAGGTTAAGTGTTTGGAGGTGAAGAGTCTCTCCATGAGATTAGGTTAGATGTCTACATGAGATATATATAAATGCATACATCCCTGCATACTCCAATTAATATCTCATATACATATATCTGTATACAGGGATGTGGCACGTATAGTGTTCATAACATCTAACATCAATTCCCCACTCAGAAGGTGCCTCCGCCCTCGAACGCTACCTCTCCCAACGCCCTGAGCCACACATTTTCAGCACAGATTTTCTCCATAGCCCTTTCGACTTGATCCTCACCCGTAATTCCTTTTCCTTTAACAATAAATTCTTCCTGCAAATCAAGGGTTGTGCAATGGCTAGCAGGTTCAGCCTTTCCTATGCTAACCTCTTTCTTGGTCCCGTAGTGAATAAATTCCTGTCAAATCCTCCAAATATCCCACAAATTCCTGAAACCTCTATTGTGGCTCAGGTATATCGATGATAATTTCCTTCTCTGGCCACATGGTCCTGACTCCCGGAAAACTTCCAATTCCGACCTCAATCTCTCGTCCTCTGTCTTCTTCATGTCTATGGTTTCCTCCTCCCAAATCACCATCCTATATGTAAACATATAGACCAACAATTTCATACATCTATACATATAAAACCCACAAATAAGCAACAATACTAACATTTCAACAGTTGTCACCCATATCACATCAAACACTCCATTCCTTATTCCCTGTCCATAAGGGGACACAGAATTTGCAATAACCCCGACTCCCTTGATAATTTCCTCTACAATGTACACCATTTCCTCCTCAAATGAAGTTCTCCTGAATCCCTCCTGAACAAGAGGATCTGAAGTATTGCTTACACTCCCAAACCTTCTACCAACCAGGAAACTCACCCTCTTTCAATTTGAACCACATATCTCCCTGACCTAGAATCTCTGCGTTTAATCCTAAAAGACCTCTACCCTATCCTCAAAAACCTTAATTTCACCACCAATCTTTTTCCAGAATGTCCCTCTGTCAGTTTCAAATGCCCCATCAACATATCAGATCTTCTCAAAGCAACCAATTCATTCCTTAAATCCTCGCTCCATCACAAAACCACTCCCAGACTCTGCAAATAAACCTAGATGCAAAACTTGTCCTATTTTCACAACCAGAATTCCATCCCTCTTCCACCCGCTCTTTAATTCTCTCCCAACAATTCCCTATTAGGTCATCCAGCAATGTAGTTTAGCTTTATGAAGTGCCAACTTTGCCCTGCCTTTTATATTGGACAGTGTACCACATCCTTAATATTAGAATATCCATAACCATCGAGCCTCGTGCAAGAATTCTTCCCAGATTGGTATTCTCCCAATCCCCAAACACGCCTCTGAACACAACACCCCCTTTGACAAATGCTATAGTGTATCCATCTTAGCATCCCTCCAACCCTCAGATCCACCACTGAAACTCAAAACAATAGGGCAAGCTTTCATCTGGCCCCTGGATTCCTGAAATCCCCCAGGTATTAATATTAGATATTGAATACCCCTTTTTAGACATAATTTACCCCCCTTTGCCCCCAATACCTTCCATATCATCCCCACTCATTTATAAATCCCCCGTCTAACTCTCCCCCTCGCATACCTTTTCCTACCTTCTCCTTCCATCCAATTCTTCCGGGCCCTGTTTTTCCTCAGTTCCGTTCCTTCCTTCTCTTGAGAGAGGTGGTTAGAGCACCGAAAATTCCAATTCAAAAATTTGTTACATAACATAGTCTAATCTCATTTCGGCAGTGTTGGGAATTTTTTAGACTTGGATGAAAGTTTTCACGAATTAATAAAACCCTGAGGCGTTTGAAAACTCGAAAATGAGCTAAGATACATTCACCCTGAGAGTGAAATCTTTTTTAACGCTTTATCAGCCACTGAAGCTCAAATTTGAGAGGAAACGGATTATGGTTATTTGCGAAGGCAGGTCAAAAGCAGGATAACGTTCCTGAAGCAACAAGCTCGCTTTGATTCTAGCGATATGAGTACACATCCTGAAGTCTTAAGCTCAGAGATTTGCTTATCGGAGACCACTGAGTCATACGAAAAGTATTTAATTGTATCTGCCGTACAATGCTACACTATAGCAACGACGGTTATCAGCAATAAATATCTTGGCGCATTTATTACCGTAACTTTCGAATTAGCTTAATACTTTAAAGCAAGAAATAAAGGTCATTCAGCGTTTTTACCGGCCATATAATGAATCGCGATTGGTGTTTTTTGCGTCTCAGTCACCGCCTTCCTTTGTTCCACCAAAGGAGAAGAGTAGAAAGCAAGCTTCTGTTTCTTGTAGTGCCCTCGCAGAACCTTACTCACAAAACGCCTCTGCTAACTGCAAAATTTCACCCCAGATTGTCCGACAAAACCCGCAGAAATTCATACCCTGGTCGAAGAGAATACGCGCCTTTATACAATTCATACGAGCGTTCCGGCAGAGAGACCCACCCCCGGCACCTAAATCGTCCCCCAAGTGACGTGAGCGGAGCGGAGGCATATCCTGCAGATGCCTCCGGGATGGAGAAAATGTTTTTGCACCGTGAGGGAAGGAGGGAGCGGGCGAGGAAGGAAGGAGTGTCGCCGCTCGAATCACCCACGAGATGAGATTTCTTACAGCGCGTTAATTTAGATATCCCTGCGAGCGGAGGCAAGCAAGGCAGACTTGTTCGGGGAGATATTCGTGGGCCTCAGCTCCTCCTCCTCTCAACCACTCCCCACCATAAGAAATGCCCCTCCTCCCGCCGGCGGGCTTCCAAAGAGGGACTGCGTAACGTCAAGACGAGAGGGCACGCCTCCGCGGGGCGAGAACCACAAAACGCCGTAGATTGGATGTTGCGTGTTGGGGGAGAGGGGTTGGTCCTGGATTAATCACTCGCAAGTTTCGAGGGGCGGGACGGGTTTCCGCGTCTCGGGAAGTGGGACGGCAGTCACCGAAACTAAATCGTCTCGGGAGAAAGGGGCCGAAGGGGAACGGCGGGACTAGAACCCGCGACCATCTCCGGCGAGGTAGTACTGCATCCCCTATGCCAACACGCTGATTTCCAAATATTATGAAAGCGCGATTCGCTTCAAGTCTCTCAACGGAATAGTCACATTATTAACTGGATATGTGATGAAGTACCTCAATCAACAGTAACGCAATTAAATATAACTTGAGTATTTGTATCAGAGGACGTTAACGAAGTGAACACATTTCAGTATATTGGTAATACATTATAAATTTCATTTCATATTTCATTTCTGTCATTCTCAAAGTGAGCGTTTGCG
This sequence comes from Hetaerina titia, assembly GCA_037158775.1. Classification (NCBI taxonomy): domain Eukaryota; kingdom Metazoa; phylum Arthropoda; class Insecta; order Odonata; family Calopterygidae; genus Hetaerina; species Hetaerina titia. Next base: position 12,232,452 of record CM073777.1, on the reverse strand, counting down.
TCAGGTTTGGAAAAAATCAAGAAGCTCACTCGAGCAAGTACACAACACAGAGATGAATTTCTCCATTTAAACTATTTGTAGAAGTATAATCTGTATTTTGGGTCAGTATTTTGATATTCGTTAAATCCAATCGTTATCAAACATGAGCTCAACGTGGAAACTATCGATTAATGCGATTTTATAAACAAATAAGATTCTTCATTAGTGAGTGTAAACATTGTGACCGTAGTGATTCGTCTCTGAGTTATTGAACTATTTAACGAACGGTCCTGACCTTAACTGGTGGTATTAAAATGGAGTTTTAGTTTTAGCCTGAGGTAAAGGTTAACCTTCAGTTCAACGAGGCCTTATTAAACCTTGCCTTAGTGTTACCGATGTACTCAATAATAAAAGTTTGAAGGTACAGAGAAGAACTGTGACGAACATGTGTTTACTTAGCTCGGGAATACTGCAATTAAATTTAATCGAAATTTTTATTTGAACCACGAAGGAAATATTGAGAAAAATATTGTTTTAAGTAGAAGGTGAAGTACAAAGATTGGCTTCATTACTCAGAACATCAGTAATCTGTGTATAAAAATGACCTCTTGTCCATTAAGCTCCCCTAAATTACAGCATTTATCATGGTCCTGCAAGGAAATAAATACATACGATTGCTCTTCAGAAAATACCTTCCGTTTTTGTGTAATGTGAGAATTAGTGAAAGAGGGAGCCGAATGGTCGCGACCATTCTCGGCTCTTGGCTCTCGTTGTGCGAGAAGCATCGTGCTGGTGCAAAAGCCATTAATTTTTTTCCACAAACACGGGCGTTTCTTCGTGCTAAGGGCAAAGGCAACCACAGCCTTTGCACCACCCAGTGACCATGCCATCCTACAATTAGGAAGAGGACCAGTGCTGCCAATTCCAACGACTGACAGACTCATTTACGGGAACGCAAATTGGGAGCTTTTCCGTAAAAGAGTTGCCGATTTACTTCCAACGAAAATTAAAAAACCAAAAAATCCCACCGAGCTAGACGCAATGGCGGAAACTATAACCTCCGTCATTAAGAAAGGTATAGAAGACGCTCTTCCTCGTGGGACTAAGCGAAATCCTGATTTCCTCTCTGTACCACGAGACATTATTCAAAAGATCAGAGAGATGAATCGACTCAAAAACAGTATATGCCACTCGGTTCTAATAATCTGAGACGAAAATACAACAAGTTAAAGCACGAAGTGAGGGACGACATAATAAAGCTTAGAAGAAAAAGGTGGGAAGACAAACTGGCTTCACTGAATATGCAGGATGGTAGTATTTGGAAAATGGTCAGAGAAGCAAGAACTCAACAATCAGGTAGGGAAAGGAATAAAAACTCAAAGCGCCAAACAAAATATTGACGACTGCCGAAGAGAAAGCTGATCACTTGGCAGCATACTTAGAAACAGTGTTTACAACTCCACATGGATTGGGTGACGACGGAGAAGATAGCATATAAGAACTCGTAGATATTGTAGAAATAGAAGAAGACGATTTCCCAGAAATCAAAATCGACGAGGTAGCGGTAGTATTGAAAAAACTGCCACTCCGAAAAGCCACCGGGAATGATGAAATAGCAACCGAAATCCTCAAAGGCCTTCCCAGCGCTGCTTGCAGTTACATCGTAGAGATAGCTAACGCATCAATAAGGCTAGGCCACTTCCAGAGTCCATGGAAAAAATCAGTAGTGGTGTGCATCCCAAAACCAGGTAAGGGATCACTCACTGCTGATAAATACAGACCTCTTTCGCTAATTTTCGGACTAGGGAAAATGCTGGAAAAACTAATTCTGCCATTATACTTAAAAACTACGAAAGAGAAGGAAATCCTCCCACCGGAGCAGCTCGAGTTTAGGGAGGGAAGAGGAACAGAACAGTAGTTGTATAGAGTTGGGGAATTCATCGCAGACAGCTTCAATAGAAAAGCACACTCTGCCGCGGCGTTCTGGGACATATCAAAGGTGTTCGACAGAGTGTGGCACAATGGACTCCTGAGGAAGATGTCTGTGATGGGTTACAACTGTTGGCAGATATAACTTGTAAAATCATGCCTCAGTGACCGCACCTTTCGAGTTAGGTGGGACATCGGCCTAAGTAGGGAAGGAGCGATCTCTGCGGGAGTTCCACAGGGATCAGTCCTTAGTCCGTTTCTTTTTAATGTGTTCACGGCAAATCTCCCTAAAATAGGAGAAAATGGCAATTAAATATTAGCCCATAATGAGAAAGGTTAACCCCAGCCGTACTCTTATAAATGGGCAAAGGATAGGTAAGGGGAATTAGAAAAAGTACGGCTGGGGTTAACCCTTCCCATTATTTCATACGGCCGTAGTTACCGTTCGCCTTATACAATATTAGCCCTCTACGCGGGCGATGCAGCCATTGTTTGCCGAAGCGTCGGGTCAAATGTGCGGCAAAATTCTTACAAGACGCAGCAAGCATATTGGCAAAATGGTACAGAGAGTGGAGGATCGACTTAAATCCAGTAAAAACGCAAGCAGTTATCTTCTACAGAAGAACCATCGAATGTCCAGAACCGATAAACATCGAAGTGAATCCCATCCAATGGAAAGACACGGCGATCTACCTAGGAGTTACTTTGGACACCATGTTGCATTTGACCCCACATATCAGGAAAAAAATCCTCAAAGCAGCTGGAAGTAGAGCAGGCCTCTCATTCCTGCTTAGGTCGGTAGGATTAGACAAGAAACTAAAACTTAAAATACACACGACATGCATAAGACCTATTGTCACATACGCCAGTACATCATTGGCTGGAATGGCGAATGTGACGGAAAGATTAAAGATAAATAGATTTGAGAAGACGACTCTAAGAACGACCCTTCGTCTTCGAGATAACTGTTCCTTAAAGGACCTTTATTCATCGGCCGGAATTGTAGAAAATGATACCTACATTAAAAATAATGCAATCAACTTCTACAAAAAACATGAATCACAACAAGAAGAAATACTCCGAAATATTGGAAAAAATACAGAAATCAAAAAATGGGATGTTCATAAGAGACCCAGGGCAATCACAGAAGATGACGACGACCAGCCCCTACCCAAGGCAAGACGTAGGGAAAATAAAAATTAAAAAAAAACATTAAATTAACTAATTAAATACTGAAAGATTAATCAGCAAGAGAAACATGTACATTCGCTGGTCGAAAAAAATCGTATTAGGATAAGCTACGAGGGAGGCAAGCCTAATAAACAAAAAAGTCACGTGGTGAAATCACTTCAACCTGAAGACGCCTCCAGGACTGGAGGCGAAACAGTTGTCCATCAACTAAACTACGCGATGGCAATTCCCGGAAACAGCATGGATTCGCCGTATACTACCTTGAACAAAAAGTACCCGGAATAACCACCGTGTGGCGCTCCCATCGTTCCGATTTGAGTTCTGTTTTTTTTGTTAAATTGGTACATCTGTTGTTGATATTCCCTTTAAATCTTAGTGTCATAACTTGGCATTTGCAAAAGTTACGTAGCCAAGAGTACATCTATCTCTGTGTGTGTTGGTGATTTTTTACAATTGCAGAAATGGATTTAAATTTGCAACAACGAACTTGTATTAAATTTTGCGTAAAAAACGGATTTAGTGGCGCACGGACGTTGGAAATGTTGGAAAAGTGTTTCGGCAACGATTCTCTAAAAAAAACGGTCGTTTACCAGTGGCACGAGCGGTTCAGAAGTGGTCGTGAGTCAATCGAAGATGATGAACGCAGTGGCAGACCATCGACATCGAAAGTCGGTGAAAAAATTGATAAAGTAAAAGAAATGTTGGTCAATAACCGCAAATTAACCATCAGAGAAATAGCGGAGGACTTGAACATTGCCTATGGATCCGCCCAAGACATTGTGGTTAATGATTTGGGTTTCCGTCGTGTAGCAGCAAAGTTGGTGCCAAAAGACCTCAATTTCATGCAAAAAAGAGACCGTGTTGACGTCGCAAAAGACATGATTTGCGAGGCTGAATCCGATCCCACATTCATCAAAAGGATCATTACTGGAGGCGAGACGTGGGTTTATGAGTACGACACGCAATCCAGACATCAGGCAAGTGAATGGCGTTCACCAAATGAGCCGAGACCAAAAAATCCACGTCGTTTTCAGTCAAAAAAGAAGGCAATGTTGACGGTTTTCATGGACTACAACGGTGTAGTGCATCATGAATTTTTGCCAGAAGGCCAGACAGTAAACAAAGAGTATTATTGGGGCGTTATGAGACGTTTGCGTGAAGCAATTCGGCGAAAGAGACCAGAAATCGTCGCACAGTGCGTCGAGACCGTCGCACAGTGCTATCATTATTCGTAATTTTTTGACGAAAAATGCAAAAAATACCATCCAACAGCCACCTAATTCACCTGATTTGGCTCCCTGTGACTTCTTTCTGTTCAATCGAGTTAAAAAACCATTACGGGGAACGCGTTTTAGCAGCCGAAAGGAAGTAATGGAAAAATCGCAGGAAGCACTGATGGACATACCGAAAACCGAATATAAAAAATGTTTCGAGGATTGGATCAAGCGCTGGCATAAGTGTGTTGCAGTCGATGGGGATTACTTTGAAGGGGACAATATAGATTTAGATGAATAAACTTGTATTTTTAATTTTCAGAATAAATTCCGGGAACTTTTTGATCAAGGTAGTATATCGTCATCATTTGGAATAACAAGATGGAAACTAGTCATTACCACAGGAATTAGGGGAAATTATTCGTCTTCGGACAAAAAATCATGTGGATTACCATGCAGATTATTAAAAAAGAGACGAATGTCTTTTTCTAATCGATTCCTTAAAGTATCGAGTACTGAGTTACAACATTAGTTGAAATTACTTTTTAACCACGCGGTAATATATTTTACATTCATTATTTGATTTACTTGACATTAACTATTATTTCCTAAATGCTTAGTAGTACGTCAGGCGGTGAATAGCGGTGTCCAGTATGAAATCGTCCTCCCTGCGCGCGCATTGACGCGATTTTCAAGTACCAAACTAGTTAGTTTAATGGCGCATATGTTTGATGCCACGAGGACATTGGACCGACTTTTGGCGCTGGAAAACTTATGAAACTCATTTAGAGTGTTATCGTTACATGATGGAAATTGCCTTGTGACATACACAATTTCATACTCTGCAGCACTTCACCCAAGGCTTCGATATTTTTATTTGGAGTAAATAACTCGTGTGGAGTAAATAACAAACCGTCTCGCCTTCACAGAATCACGCAGAAAAGGACTCCGACACTCGCTACAGTTTCACACATTGCAAACGATTAAATGCCTCGTTAAAGCATTAAATAAAATGAATGCTTTGACGAGGCGACCTAGCACCTTAAATTGATGGCCAGCAGTTGCCGGCCCTCGAGGGCGCTCTTGGCTATCAGGGCACGCAATGGATCGCACGGGAGTATGATCGGGATCGATCGGTCGCTCGCCATAAGGGAACGTGCTAATATGAAGGAGAGTCCGGCCAAGAGTAATTTGGGGGTTAGTTGATCGGTCGTCTGGTCTGCCCGACGACGCATGCTAGGCTTTCCTTCCAAATCCTTGGCTAAGCCCCTCCAACCGTCCTCCAAGCCATCGGCCCTCCACCCATCCCTCCCTCCACATCCCCTTCTTCCAACCCCCCGACCGCCCCCACCTACCTTCACGGAGCATTGACAACTTTCATTGTTTTCCGTGGATTTGAGGGAATTTGAAAATACAATTTGGCATTCTCCAGGCACCCTGCCCATCTGATTCTCCCTGTGCTCAACAAAACGATTCCCTTTCATCAAAAGATGACAGAATTTTATAACTTTTTGTTCATTGAAATATGTACCCGAGAGGGAAGAGCGCTCGCCTCTTGACCGGAAGACGCCGGTTGGATTCCGGATGACGCCGCAGGGAAATCCCAGTTTGTCTCGGACTGTGGTTTTTTAAGTACGTACCATATATTTCTTCTTGTCTGTCGACACCACAGGCGGTACAGGGAAATCAATTTGTGGCTTTGCTCAAGCTTATGAAGTTCACGGACGGATGGGCTAACGTTTAGTCTTTGAACTTCATCCTAGCCCCTCTATTTAACCATTCGTTCCGGTTGGTCACTGTTGTCGGTAGTTCCGGAAAAGCTCAACACTAAGGGAAGGCCACACTGTCATTCTGGAAGTTCCTTTGAGAAATATCTTCCATACCCCACACGAATTCAGTGTCCTCAACGCAAACGGGATGACTTTGCTGCTTGGTTTGAAAAATAAAACGATTTTTTATGAAGTTGGCGGCTTCAACTGCCCACCGAATAACTTATCATAATCCTCCCGCTGGTACTTAGATGCTCCCGGCTCGAAAACTCACTCGCTCCTTGCATTGCGCTAGAGCGCTCCCATCCCAATGGACCTCATTAGAAATGTGGAAAACATTCGATCAAATATGTTAAGTGAACTTCATGAGTCCCGCACGAGGTTCGAACTCTCAATAAGCCGAGCTTTGTCTGCATCTTCGTGGCTGTCGTCAGTTTGCATGAGCGGTGCAGCGGATTCGGTGGAGCGACATTCTCTGGTGGAACTACAGAGGACGACGAATGCATTGACGGGAAACTCTCGATGGTTTGCCGACCCCGAATCAATCGTTCATTGACATGTGGGAGGCGTAGCGAGTTAGCAAGTAACGGAAAAGGACGAAGCGACCACGGGAAGTCATTTATCGAAGCGCACGGAAGAGGTATGACAGATTGCTATTAGAACCCTGAGTGATGCACCCTGAATCCTCGAGGGGAACCTTTCATCAAGGCATATCTGAAGGATTAAGGCCGGATCAGAGCGAATGCCTATCTGTCAGGAAAAGCCTATGGAAATCCGATATTATGCGAGATGGCGTTTCTTTGCTTCGAAAGAGTGCTCCATGAACCGCTATTACCGGGTGGACACATTCGGGTCTCCGCGAAAGATGTGAGAAACCGTTAGAAAAGAAAAAGCAAACATGCTATATCGTTTTGAAAAGTGTAAAAAATTGGGAGAGATCCCCATTTCTATGTCACAAGGATTCGCTATTTTTTTCGACGATAATGACATAATTGTTAAGACATTTTCACGACAAGGTTTGTAAACAGAATGTCTGATAGTCAACGTGAAAAAAGTCAGGTTTATTCACGTTATGACTCAATACTAGGTAATTCACATCGCGGGAAAGACAAAGAGCGTCGCTTTGAAAATTGTAATTCGCGTGTTCCAATGAAGGATTTGACATCAAAAACAATTTCTCTGTTAAAATACTCCGTTTCAATCAGCTGGAATTTTGATGCATTAAACAATTTTGTTCCATTGCACAAATATATGGGCGTTTTTATACGATTAAAATTAGGATTTATTAAAAGAGTAATTAGTAATGTGATGAAAAGGTCAAACGGAAATGTAATCTGTCGTTGGATAGGCCTCATTTAAAATATGCTGCAAGTATATGGGATCCTCACGAAGTTGGATTGATTGCGGATTTGGATCACCTGTAGCGTAGAGGAGCTAGATTCGTAAAAGGTTGTTATGATAAACGTAGTAGCATATTCAAAATATTAGAGGAGCTAGGCTGGGAATCACTCAATGGAGCGAAGGTTAAATTACAGATTGAAGCCCTTGAATAAATTGGAAAGACTTCTCTTTAGCAGTGATGTTGGAAATGCATTATTGCTCCAATCGTACTACGGTAGAAGAGATAATGCCAATAAAATTAGAGAGATCAAGTGTAGAGCCCTGGGATTTAAGATACTATTTTTCTCACGATCGATAAGAGACCAGAAAAACATTGTCTGACCGCGGTTGGATGGAAAAACTTTCGGATCAAAATTAGTCTGGTGTATTCACCCCCTGTCAGACACCCTAGCCCTGTTTTCCAGGATACTAAAATAAATAACACATACAAGCATTTGTATACGCTCCAGAGATTGGTATATTAACATTTTTTGTAAGTATAAATAATAGGAGAAAATATTTTTAACAGTGTACTATGTGGATTGAAAATTATAATTTTTAAAGACAAAGGATGTAAAAAGTATCATAGGCTAGACTGAAAACAACTCTTATGGGCAAATTCCTTGGTCGGAAAATCCATTTCGATGTGAATTAAGGTTTATTAATTCCCGAGGAAGACAATGAATGCATTTCCAGGTGACAAGTCATTGCACTTATGTGTGCCTTGTGTTCATACGTCCATAAAGACGTGGCAACTCAAATGATGTCAAATTCCGATAGTTTATAAAGACGATGTGTGTTCAAATAATAATGAGAATTTTAATTTTTCGGACAACAATATTTATTTATGTAAACAAAAATATTTATTTATTCTTATACATTGATATGTGATAAGTCACCTTCAAAGTAGTCCCCATTGGAGATTATGCACTTGTGCCAGCGCTTCTTCTAATCCCCGAAACACTTCTCAAATTCGATCTTTGAAATAGTCTTTAGTTCTTTCAGCGATGCGCTTCTAATGTCATCTAAGGCTGTAAAACGACGGCCCTTCAAGGTTCTCTTAATTTTTTGAAAGAGGAAAAAGTCACACGGAGCCATATCTGGCGAATATAGAGGCTGGAGAATCGTTACTGTATTGTTTTTGGCCAAAAATTCACGAACAAGCAATGAAGTGTGAGCTGGTGCATTATCGTGGTGCAAGAGCCATGAATTGTTTTTCCACAGATCCGGGTGTTTTTTTTCGGATTGCTTCATGCAAACGGTGTTGAACTTGTAGGCAGTACTTCTTATTGACCGTTTGACCCGGCGGCAGGAATTCATGATGCACTATGCCAGAAAAATCGAAGACCACAGTGAGCACAACCTTCACGTTCGACCGCACTTGTCGAGCCTTTTTCGGTCTTGGCGAGCCAGAATGCCTCCACTGGGATGATTGAGCCTTAGTTTCAACGTCATATCCATAAACTCATGCATGTTTCGTCACCTGTTATAATACGTTTCAGTAATTCTGCATCGTCGTTTACTTCATTTAGTGACTCCTGAGCAACTTCCACTCGCTGCTGCTTTTGTTCAAAATTCAACAATTTTGGAACGAATTTTGCTGCCACGCGTTTCATACCAAAAAATTGGAAAAAATGTAATGAAATGATTCAATCGATATGCCAACATCATCAGCGACCTCTCTCATTGTGACTCGGCGATCGTTCATAACCATTTCTTTCACTTTTTTCACGTTTTCATTGATTGTTGATGTGCTGGGGCGTCCGGGGCTTTCGTCATTCTCAAGGTCTTCACGGCCTTCTTGGAAACGCTTATACCACTCGTTAACTCTTGATTTACTAATAGCAGAGTCACCAAGCAAAGCCTTTATCAACATTTACCATACTTTGTTACACTTTTTTTCATTTTTTACGCAAAATTTGATACAAATCCTTTGATCCATTTCTGTAAAAAAAACGAAAATCGCCGAACTCATAAAATACGTCTAACCTTAGTGGCTGTCACAGACAAAGTCCACAATGAAAACAGCTGAAAGTTTTATCATACTTTAGGGACACGTATACCAACATAATAAAAAAAGTGTGACAATCGGACTCTCCAATCCCGCGAAACGAAAAAATTCTCGTTATGTTTTTAACAAACCTCGTATAGTTCAAGTCCTGGTTAAGGAAATATTTTTACACAAGTGATCTGCTCGATCCCGCCTTCCCCACCTCTCCTGTGTTCGTCCTTTATACGTGTAACTATCCCCATTTCCTTATATCTCTTTCCATGTTAATAAGTATTTTTTCGCCATATGATAGAATTTAGCGTTTGATTGTGTATTTGGCCAAAATGGCTCATCTCATTCTTCTGCCTATGAGCGCCATGAAACGTACTATTCCTATCCTCTATGATGTTGTATGATTGCTTACCTACTCTCGTTCCTCTTGTGTGTCGGATATTACCCTTTTGGTGGGTGAAACAGCTCCCTGACGCCATTGGCTCTTGGCCAAAGAATCGAGGAATTTGGCTACATTTAAGGTCGCAGATTTTAACATAAAGTAAGTTTCCTCGTTAGCTCAAGTGGTTAGAGCACCCGCCCGGCAAGTGGAAAGATCCGGTTTATAAGTCCCGGTCAAGGTAACATTTGTATGATACAAATAGTATGCTCGATTCCGCCTTTCCCTCCTCTCCTGTGTTTGCCCATTATACGTGCTCCTATCCCTATTTCCTTATAAATATTTCCACGTGAATTAATATATATTATTTATTATTAGGTAATCTACCAGTTAAGGTAGGTTTTTGGATGGACACAACTATCTAAAAATATTTTGCGACTCTTAACAAAACTCAATCCAGCAACCTACTCTACATCAGGTCCCTCTTCATCTCTGTGTACTTCTTTCCTCCCTTCATCCCGTCCAACATCCCTATCCTGTTCCTGCCTTTTCCTCATTTGCCCGACAACCTCCCCTCTAATACCTTCTTCAACATTCAATACGCCTTTCATACATTTTACCGGCCTCCAAAGGATTTCTTTCAACAAGCACCTCTCCTCACCCACCATCTCTAGTACTTCTTCATTTGTTTTCCTTTCGGTCCATTTCACCTTCTCCAATTTTCTACACAACCCACATTTCAAAAACCTCCAATCTACGTCTATCCTCCTGCTTCAGCGACCATGTTTCCGCGCTGTATATAGCTACGCTCCATATCAAAGTTTTTACGAGTCTTTTCTAAATCTCCCTACTCAATGTCCCCGTCATCAACTCCCTCCTCATTGAGAAAGCCTCCTTGCCTAGGGCAATTCTTCTCCTTACGTCCCTACCACTTTGACCGTATTGGTCCAAAACACTTACGAGATATGTAAACTGCTCTACCTGCTCTATTCTTTCACCGCCTATTTTAATATTTAGCTTAGCCTTTTTCTTTCTGGAAAATCGCATAACCTTTGATTTATTAATATTGATTCTCATCCCATATTTATCGCACTGAACCTCCAATTCACTCAACAATGCTTGCAACCCCTTGGCTGACTGAACAACTAATGCTTCGTCATCAGCAAACCTAACCGATTTTACAAATTCCCCTCCGACTTTCATTCCTCCTTCCAGTTCTTCCCATGCCTCTTTAATCATTTCCTCTACATATACGTTGAACAGTACCGGTGACAATGGGCAACCCTGCCTTACACCTCTTCCTAACACTGCCCATCCGGACTCTCCGTTCCCCACTCGCATCTGAGCAGCCTGAGACATGTACAGGTTGCAGATTAGCGTCCTGTTCCTCGAATCCATTCCTTTCTTCTGCAATATACTCATTAGTTTTTCCCAATTTCTCTATCAAATGCTTTCTCGAAAACTACGTAACAGGCAAATTGGTCCTGATTGTATTCTATATTGCTCTCAATTAGTGATCTCATTACTGCAATGGCATCACGCGTACCTCTTCCTTTCCTAAACCCAAACTGATGATCCCCTAAATAACCATTTGCCTTACTTTCTATCCTTTTGTTGATGATCCTGAGAATAACTTTAGATGCGTGGGATATCACACTTATTGTTCTGTAATCCTCACATGATATAACTTTTGCCTTTTTTGAAATAGGAACTAACACCGATTTCACAAAATCTTCCGGTAAGATTCCTTCTTCATAGATACTACCAATACATCCATTTAGGGCCTTCTTCCCGCATATTCCTAAACATTTCAACAGTTCTACAGGGATGTTGTCCACCCCCCGGCCTTATTTGCTTTCATCTCCTTTAATGCCCTTTCTATTTCATCGTCAAGTATGCCTGGACCTAAGCTATCTTCTTCTACGTCATGTTCCTTTTCTATGTCTAACCTTGTCGGCCTAAGTTTTTTACCATACAGTGTTTCTATATATTCCTTCCATCTCTCTTGGATTTTTCCTGGTTCAACTATTATCTTACCCCACTTATCTTTAATTGTTAGCACAGATCTTGCCTTCTTTCTGCCCGATAATATCTTAACCTTGCTGTATAGAGCACCAATTTCAACCTTCCTCTGTAAACTTTCCATATCCTCGCATTGAGTTTTCCACCATTCTTCTTTTGCTTTATTTGTGGCCCTTCTCAATTTATTGTTTAACTCTTTGTACTTCATTTTGCCTAACTCTGTGTTTACATTTTTCCATCTTCTTCTCTCATCCATCTTTGCAATCATCTCATCCGTTACCCATGGTTTCCTTATCCTTTTCCCGTTAAAGGTTCCTATAGTGTCTTTCGCGGTTTCCGATATCCCTTGCTTGATACATTCCCATTTTTCTTCGATAGTACACAGTTCTTTACCGTCATTCATCATTTTCTCTACAGCCTGCTGATACTTCTTCCTCGTTAATTCATTTAATGCTTCTACATGCTATTTCCTAACCCGCCGCCCTTGCCTTATCTTCTTGAAACGAACATTACATTTCATAACAACTAAATTGTGATCAGAATCCGCATCCGCTCCTGGAAAACTGCGAATTTATCACAGTGTTCCTTAATCTGTGCATAACCATAATATAATCTAACTAATAACTTTCTGAGTCACCTGGCATTTTTCATTAATACCTACGCCTTTTTTGGTGTCTAAACCATGTGTTGGTGATGACTTACCCGTCTTCTACAGAATTAAATTGCTTTCTAACCCAAAATTATCACCTTGCCAACCTTTTTCTGACCTTGCAATGGCCAAAAACAGCTACATTACCTCTTTCTATATCTCGCTTAATATTCTCCAATTTGCCTGCCCTCAACATTGTGCTAACATTCCATGTTCCTATTCTAACTAATTTCATCTTCTTTTTCTGCATCTTCTGTCCTGATGCTGTTATTTTTCCCCAGCAAGGGTTTCGTGAAATGACGACCGCGGAAGTCTTGTCTCCCTCGCTGCCGGGCACGACACACGGCCAATTCGGCCGATTCCCGCAGTTGCCAGGACTCAATTTCTGTCTTGCATCCATCATTTTTCATGGGAGTGATAATTGAGGTGGTTTCCCGTTGCCTTCCTCAAAAGTGTTTTAACGGGACACCGTTATTTAATGGCCGCCCCACTTGGACCAGAATCATTTGCCGCCGCTTCACTGAGGAACAGACGCTGCGTTGACTACCTTTCGCCTGGCCCCTAACCTTCGACCTATCTGGCATGGGTAACCCTACCAGGAGCAATCATTAATACTCCCGTAAGCACAGCTATAGGGATATATGATTTCTTCGAAGTAACACGGAAGTGTTGAATAAAAAACTTAGACAGCAACATACAGCACGAGAACACATAATAAGAACACTCACAATATCTTGATAATTTCGACGGACTCCAACTCCATCTTCTTCGGAAGATAAGATATGACTGAGGTATATGGGTACGTGGTGCAGAGAGAGAACGGGACGAGGGAGGGGGGAAAACAGGTGGTCGGGGAGGAAGTGAAAAAGGAGGTTATGGAGGGAGAGAAGGCGGAGGGGATTTGGATGTCTTCAAATTTGATTTATCCATCTTTGCAATCATCTCATCCGTGACCCATGGTTTCCTTATCCTTTGCCCGTTAGCGGCTGTAGTAATCGAAATAACCCCTGTACAATTCTGCCACGCGGGGATTCGAATTCGGGTTCTCGGAGCTTGGCTATGTGGAGAAGTGTTTAATAGCGTATAGTCGGATAAAGTAAAAAAGAAGTTGCTCTTGGGAAGAGCAGAGGAGTATGCGGCGAGTCTGACTATAATTGAAAACAGAAAATAAATGTTGCAAAAGAAAATAGTGCCGTTACGACCTTTTAGAGGCTCAGTGAAAATATAGGTCACCAGGGGGAACTCAGAGCAAAAAATAAGTGAATGATTAAAAAGACGATACAGTATGGACATATGTTTAGATAGATATAGATAAAGGTATTTATTTGGGGGAATTTGAGACCATAAGGTCACCTTTTCCATTTAACACTTCGTCTAATGCATAACAAAAATAATAATAATAAGAGGAAATATAAAGCGATATAAAAAATAAAATGGGCTCAATAGCCTAAATAAATTATGATGCACGTCACAAAATATATTATGGGTACCAATATAAATCCATTTAAAAACTTTGGGAAAAAATTCGAATCTAATCGATAGATTTACACATTTTAACAAACACTTTTGATGAACATACGATATACTACTTTACTCCAATGTCAGCTTCTCAGTTGGGGTTACCATTTTTAAATTCCACTCAATTTGTAAGCAAGCTAATATGGAACATGTCCTCAAGAATCATACCTTAAGAACTGAAAGACTCTTCGCTTCACCCGACAACGCAAGAGTTAAATTTTCTCCAGACTAGAATAAGATAAGGGGGCACTCACCGTGGACGTCCACTTCGACCCAGGAAAGGACGAGGCCGCCCTGGTCGGCGAGGGCTGGGCTGGCCACTCGGCACTCGTACTTGGCGCCGAGGTCTCCCCGGCCCAGCGACAGGGAGATCTTGGAGCGGGACTTGGAAGAACCTCCCGGAGCACCCTCCACCTCCGCCTTGCCTGCGAAAAGCACAAGGCGCAGAAAAGATGGGTGAACGGAGAGGGAGAAAGTCCTCGGAAGGGGGAAACTTCACACTTGATTACACTGCAGGATTACTATAAATACACTTAAAAGGCTCGTTATTCAAATACTTTCTCAGCAGCAGTCCACTTGATTACAGTGGGTTCGTTATGTAGCCTGCCACGACACACTTCCAATTCTTAAAAAATGACACTTCAAAAAACCACACTACATATTACAATAACCCACTCCTCTAGTTCTTTAACCGCCTACCTGCTTTACCGATTATTTCCCTCACTATTCCTCGTTTTCCCAACATGCTCCCCTATTGGCAAGGCGACAATTCTGTAGACCACATTGATTTTTCGTGGAACTCCATGCCAACTTGGCCGTGGAACTTCGCTCAACTATGTGACCATCAAGAGAAGTGAGATTGTGACACCGGGGAAGACAACAGAAGCGAAGTCCACCTATCTTTCCCTTCCTGTCAGTCTATCTTACCTTCCCCATTCCTTTACACACCCACATCCCTGAAGTCTCTAATCTACGCTAATCCTCCTCTCTCAGGGACCAAGTTTCCGCGACATAAAAAACTAATGAAAATTAGCAGTGTTCCACAAACATTTTTTTTGTGGAAAATTGCTAATTTTCATTAATCATGTTATTCCACCATGTCACGCCTGAAACGTCTCTTTTTATACAAAACTAAGGTCCATATTAAACTTTTCACTACTACCACGACCACCGCCGTTGAAGTCCCAAAAAACCCGACCCCCCCCTCAATACCATCAACTTCTCCCCCTCTCCTCTGTCCGAATGGCACATGTTCAACAGCGTAATGTTTAACTTATACCTGATGATTCCACAAGTCGGTGAAAAGCGTTGTCTCGAAAAATAAAGTTTGTGGAAAATTAAAAACACATGAAATATGGACATTAAACAATTTCACAGTGAAGCCTAAAAGTGTATAAAGTATATTTTCACTAGTATTTTCTTTACATCTTTATTGAAACGCATGCCACCAAATCCCGCCTCTTTTAAACAACGGAGAAAATAAATAGAATAGAGGTACAGAAAGACAAACAAGGATGTTATACACACGTGTTTATAGCCAAATAATTTCATGTTTGCGATATCAACCTTACATAAGAAGGAAGCGGTTGAATAATCTCTCCAGCGGGCTACATCTTAATCTTCAAACAGCCATGGGGAGATGGTGGGGGGTGTTAGGCCACCGGCCAACAGCCATTGTCAATGGTGATTATTTGTATTCGGGAAGATT
This sequence comes from Hetaerina titia, assembly GCA_037158775.1. Taxonomy (NCBI): domain Eukaryota; kingdom Metazoa; phylum Arthropoda; class Insecta; order Odonata; family Calopterygidae; genus Hetaerina; species Hetaerina titia. Next base: position 12,216,712 of record CM073777.1, on the reverse strand, counting down.
CATTTGTCATGTACTATGTTTCCTACTCTTCTGGTCTCAAATTTTACAAAAAAATTGTACATCGCACTTCCTCAAATAGGAAAATGATTTCATAGATGAATTCTGCATATTCGGGTTTTCACCGCGTTGTTGTTTGAAGCCGACAACAGTTTCGCCGAAGTTGCATCCGGCGTCTTCAGGTCGAAGATGAGGGACTTAGATTTTGGCCGCCCTTATATAGGTGGTCCCGTCCAGCTGCTGCTCTCTGATTGGACCAATCAGAGAGCAGTAGCTGGACGGGACCACCTATATAAGGGCGGCCAAAATCCGAGTCCCTCATCTTCGACCTGAAGACGCCGGATGCAACTTCGGCGAAACTGTTGTCGGCTTCAAACAACAACGCGGTGAAAACCCGAATATGCAGAATTCTTCAAGCCACCGCCGCGAAAAGCTATGCAGCCATATGATTTCACATATTTTATAACGAAAGCCGTGGGCACTTGCCGTTACGAGAAAATATTTCTTTGATTCCAACTCTCCTCACCGCTACCTCGCAGTACCTGGACCTTCACTCTACGAGGCATCGATACAGTTCACGCCCGATCGAGAGGTGAGAAAGCCGGCCGGACACTGTACCCACCCTAGCCAGGGCCGACCGACAAGACCAAGTCCGACGACTCTTAAGGAGCTTGGTCAAACTAAATCCTTTTCCTGGTACGTCCTGTCGGGATATTCAACTATTCAATGAGCCTTCCAAGAATATTATTATAAGGTAATCCAGCGATTAAGGTAGGTTTTGGATGGACACAAATACTTAACAAATATCTTGCGACTCCAAACAAAACACAAGCCAGCAACTTACTGTACATCAGGGCTCTCTTCAACTCTGCGTACCCCCTCCCTTCATCCCGTCCAACATCCCTATCCTGTTCCTGCCCTTTACTCGTTTGCCTAACATTTTCCCCTCTATTACAGTCTTCAACATCCCGCCGCCGATAAATACGCCTTTCAATTATCAGGAAATTTGGTTTAAATCCAATGTCACGTGGTCCTTTGTAGCGTCGAAAAATTGAAAAAACGGGCTATTTGTCTTTATTAAGGGTATGCGGAGAGCGTTTGGGATATATTTCAAAAAACATCAATTAAAGAATTGAATATGGAACAGAGAAGGGCCGCTGGGTTGGAAAAAACTCGTACGAAAGGACACAAAGCGTCACACCCTTATTAACCGAGAATATGAGTTGGGAAAGATATACGAAGACTCAGGGCTGGATAAAACTTTTTTAAATATATATAAAGCGTGTGGTTTTGTATCCGATATTGGAGATATAATTAGGCCCTCTATATAAATTGGCAGGGTCGACAACTGCTATAAAATTAGAGAGTTAGACTGGCGAACTGATAGATATTAGTAATCGTTTCTCCCGCGCACCATTCGCGACAGCAATAAAAGGGGGAACACCTAAGAAAACAATAGGTACACGCTGTCGAAAATAGGGGTATAGAACAAGATTAAAATCCCACAAAACACTCTTTTAGTCTGGCTTCCTAACCCCCCCCCCCTCCGCCGCGCGCCCTTGTGCCAGGTGAGGTGTAGGCGAATGTATATAAAGTCTATCATTGTATTTGTGAATTATCCGTCCGGAATGCGTAGAATACTAACCGGTAATAAGTGCCTGAATTACATGTGTGCCTGCCCTATCTTAACGTAATTTCCTGTCCTCTTTGTGTAGGCATACGAATAGCTGCTAATCCTGTAATGCCCGTTATATATGTAGGCCAGTTGCATGATTGGTGTTCAGGCGCCTCCTTTCCACGCGGTTTTTTGGTGGATAACGGGGTGTCAGGTGCATGATGAAACAGAGGAAATATATGTAGAATGACTGGTGACTTACAACCCCCTGCCACTCGTCCTTTCTTGCAGGGTTTTATGTAGATGTGGATTTTGCACGCGCTATTTCGGGGATCATTTGAACTTGAACTCTTCAGCATTAATGACAGCATTAATAATATCCCCAGCTGTTGCTATTCCTCCACCCACTTGCGCCTTAACCGCATATCATTCCCACACCCTGTAAAATTATTTTATGCATCTCTTGGTACGAAAAAATAGCGAATGGTGATTTTTTAAAGAATGAAAATTCCGTATAAGCTATTGGAACAGTAATAATCTCAAGCGGAGACACATTGTAGGTTACTTTAAAATCGCATGGAGCTGCTTTCACTCGAAAAAGTAAATGGTATTTCCATTCGAGGCCTCCCAAGATATTGGAGTTAACGGACTCCGGTGTCGAAGTTACAGCGCTGATACCAAGTGCATATTCAAGCGTAAAAAAATAGCATGGCATGATATTTGTTCCTATATGATAAAAATACCTTAAAAATTAGGGGTGAATTTGGCGTTTTTCTTCGCATTTGTTTGAAAGATAGCCCCTCAACGGTGCCAATCCTTCCATTTCCCGTCTTTGCATCGGAAGCATTCCGAGAAAGACAAGGTGTAATCAAAAAAAGAACTGACTGATTTTATTCTACGCAAACCGTTCAACGGATCGAAACGAGACACAGTGCGCCATCTAGCGACACATCTGACGACTAAAACGAGAGGTGTTGCATTTGTTTACGTCGAGTCGTTACGCAATAGCAGCAGTACGTGTCTTAACCTGTTCGTAAACGCGTGCACGGCAGAAGGAGCTAGAGGGCTCACACGGTGCTGATCGTGACAAGAGTTTTTCACCAGAGTCAGAACTTCCGCAGCCTGCAATTCTGCAGCCACCCTACTCTATCCAGACGTGGCTCCATCATACCTTTTTTTTGTACGGCGGGCGTGAAGAGGATCCCTAGGGCAACTTACCAGGCAGGGTTCGAGGGTAGACAGAAATGTTGCAGAAGGTTTGTCGTCAGCAAAGGCATGCACTTTGAGGGCGTCAAGTTCAATTAGGCTGTATCCGTCGAAATAAAAAAGTTATAAAATCGCTCCTGTCTTGTTTTGATCATACCTTGAATGATTGGTCGAAAATGAGATTCTGGTACGTGCTCAGGGTCGGAAAACGTGGCCTCATAAATGGCAGGAGCAGGGATGGAAAATCCCCGTCGTCGTCCCTCAAAATGATCTCTTCACTCGAAAGCTACCGATATCGCCACACCGAGACTTGTACGCGGAAGATAGCCACGTGGCGGACTTCAGGCACATCGATGCGTCATAAACTAACGTAAACTGCCAAACCCGCCTTCGAGGGTTTTAGCCAAGACTGGAAGGAGAGTGCCCAGCTGTTTATGCAGTTCCCCAGGGTTCGCAAGGGCGAGCAAAGGCTCAGGACGCTCTCTTTCCCTTCCATTGAGAGCGGCCGATATCGGCGAGTCAAGAGAATGGGGCGCGGAGGGCAAAGTCCGAGAGGAAATGCGTTTCGCGACTCCGTCTGCGCAATTGTGGCGAAGAGGCATCCCACGGCCAGGGATCAGCCGATGAGACTCTAAGACTCGAGAATGCGGAAGAGGACGCGAATTTTCATCGTAGGTGGACGATTCGTGGAACATAAGGCGCACTGGCATGGGGGAAACACGCCTAGTCTCGCTCGCGAGGTGACATAAGGGGTATTTTTGGACAGGAGGGTAAAGACCATGAGGAAAGTGAGGGACAATGATTTTCGGAGATGGGGAATACGCCATTGGAAAAAGCGGGGGCGCGAGGGGGATTGTTGGAAGGCGGGGGAGTTGATGTTGGCAGGAGGAGGAAAAAACAGGTAATCGCCCACTATCTCACACTATAATGAACGGAAAACGCGCCTCGACATTGAAAGAGACGTCTTAGTCATGCTTGTTTTTTATGAAAGGAAGCGGGAGAAGTGGAGTTTATAATTAAAAATAGTTTAAGTCGAGCCACGCTTTCATTAGAGGTAAGCCAGCGAAGGGAAGTTTGTCGTGACCCTTTATTCCGGCCGTTTCTTTTATGGGCAAGGGTGCTAGAGTTGTTTATGGCCGGTACCTAACTTTCGAAGGATTTCTTTCGCCTTATCATTCCTCTTCTGTCTTCTCCAACTTACCCAGGATGCATCGAAGCGCGGCGTCGGCGTCTGCGCTCGAATTTCGGTTGACGTTCATCACAGCCATGACTCGCACACTAGGTGGGAATGCAGATAGAGTTATCATAAGAGAGAGAGAGAGAGGAGGGCAGCATCTGGATCGATTATATAGATTTCTTCCCACTCTAGACGTAATGCGGTCATCTCCTGGGATTCTGACGATCTTGGCCCATCATCAATCACGTATTCCAAAGGGCCGGAGCGCCATTGCTAACGTGCCCAATGCAGGAATCGAAGCAACTATTTTTCGGAATATTTTCATCATCACGAAACATAATCACACACAAGATAGGTACACATAAGTTTGTTACAAATTAATACGGCATATATAATTCATTGTCGTGTAATTTAGTTCCAGGTACAAATAATTATTGCAAATAGGTTTCATTCAATGCGAATATTTTCCATAAATAGAATTCCATGCAACTAATTCTGAGTAAAACGGATTATCCAGCTACATTCAATAAAGTTGCAAGCTACATTAATGTGCAAAAAACAATTTTAAAATTAATCACTTTGCTTTTAACACTCACGACTCCTATAATTGCCGCACATGCAATAGTTTAAGAAAAAATTACGTTACAAACTACATGTCCGCTGTCCACCTTTATCACTCTCAACGTTGGAGATACAAGTAAGTCCTTGAAAATCAGCGATTTCATTCATGCTTGTTTGGACATTCTTAAACTAATTTGTACGAATCATCATATCCACCTACTCCTTACGACCTATTCAGTTCGTTTAAGTGAGAGCAGCAGTTTTTCCTGTTCAACCAAAATTCCACTGTTTCTCTGCACACTGAATAAATCAAAGAGTCCCTAAGCCTGTGTTACACATGCAATGAAGAATATAGTAGACCCATTTCTGTCGTATTTTTATACTGGAAAAAAGTATGCATGAGTTATGGTTGTGAATATATGGTTTGAACTGAAAAGCGTCAAGTAAATGATTCTCCTGGCGGGGAATAATATCAATATAGAGCGTTAACTATATCTATGAAAACATAACACTAAAATAATATTAAGCACTTACTCGAAAGCATTATACGATTACTTTGAATAGAAATTTCTCATTTAGCAAGGCTGGAATATTTCTTCATTGTTTCCTTTTTTCTGGTCCATGAATGGGATTCATTCGAAAATATGTTGCGTCGATAAAGAAACTGCCATCACGAGATTTAATCTAATAAATAGAAATCTCTTTTGTTCTGCATGGTAAGGCAAATTAAAATAACAACCATGATGAAATTTAGTTTACACGTTCCACGCCATTAACACTTGCTGAGTGTTTTTCTTCCGAATAAATAAAAAAATGCTCGAGTTTAAAGAGGAAAAGGTTTCCCTCCCAACACAAAATCAAAATTTTCAAGCTTCATGTGCTTCGAAAAATTATTTTCACGTGAACACAATTTTAGATGAAATTGCGTTAATGTGTAAGCAGGCTGAATTAAAATACCGAAACGAAGAGTTGTTTAAAAGTAATTGGAGAACTTCATACAATCACGTCAATAGACGTGTGGACACATTTGCAAATTTTAACAGTGGTCAAATAATAGGTTTTCTACGGGTTAGCTTTTTTTATTGGAATCAAAATAAATCATGCTAGCTAATTAGCGTTAGTAGTTCATCATGCCTTAAACTACAATGCAATTTAAAGTTTAGAAATAAGCTAAGAAAATGACTGGATTCAGTTCTTGACTGATTCTCATTTAAACTTAGTGTAAGGATAAGTAAGCATCAATTTATATAACTGGAATTCTAAATAAGAAAATGCACCGCGTGAATGTTATGAAAGAGTCTAAATATCACCTTTGTACCGAATTGATTTTTTTAACTTTTTACATAATAAACTTTTAAAATATTTATTGAAATGAATTTAACGCATGTATTCCATTATTACTATTGCGATATATGTTTAGCATAATTTAACGCTTTGAAGATATTTTAGATATTTATATTACCATTTATTTATGGCTGGATATCTTTGCGTTCACAAAATAGTGTTAGACATAATTTCCATGAATTTAGAATGTCATTTTCAACTACAGCGGCTACCAATATTTACGTCCCGTTTTATTTTTCATGTGATTTAACTGTAGTTGTTGGTCCATCTTGGCAGTTCTATAAAAAGTTCATTGCTTTAAATTATTACATTACACCCAACTGATAACATCTACCTCAGTTCCAGCAAAACTTAAAAAGGCGATAAATAATAGTTTTGACATGCAAGTAGATATCCTTTAAAAGTTCTCTAAACAACGGACAGATTTTATTCAGAATGCCGAGTTCTTTCCTCAAAACTTCGCCGATCTTTCTTTAATTAACTTGAACTTTAATCGCCTACACCAAAACGGACTAATGAGGAAAGTGTCCATCCGCCTTCACGAAACGAATTAATTTGATCACCCTTCGTTAACCTTTACAGCTTTACGCCGGCTGTTAACTTGATAAGGAATGATGCTGCTAGATTTTGAAAATAAGTCCAGCCGTCTCACTCGAAAGGGTAAGCGTTGCATAAAGGGAAACGTAGACCTATTAAAAGAGTGGCTGGTCCAGGGGCAATGTAGTATGAAATGAAATTTAACGCCTACTGAATGTTTCAGTGTTTTTGCCTGATCAGCTCCAGTTTCTCGCTTTTATCTGCCTATAATAGCCGTCCAAATACTTAATCATCACATTATATATTAATCGATTACCCATCACTTAATTTCACCTCCAAATTTAATTATTCGGAGCTGCATTCAGGCGAGTAATAGGATTGCGATTATAACTCTCTGCTATCAATGGAAACACAAAAGCGTAGAGGGAACAACGCTCTAAAGAGCGGAGGGCTGTTAGTTCCAAGCCACACACTACTTAACCAATTAGCGTTAGCGAAAACCGATATTATATGCACTCTGCAGCCATTCCTTAGGAATTGACAAGAAGGTAAATAGATTGTGGGTGAAAACTAAACGATTTTGTATTAAATTTCATAATCTACAGTATCACCAATCGCAATTTTGAAAAAACGATCCGAGACAACATCCTTTACCATTTAAATCGTTATATAACTTAGTACACAAAATGGCCCGCTAATGAATGTTTCTAATTTCATTTAACTTTGGGCATGCTTGAGTCTTGACAGTTTAACAAAAAGCAATTAGCTCAAACGTTTGGTTCAAGGTAACTTCACCGGAATCGAATGCCTTGGCAGCAGACAAAGACTGCTCTTTTAAAATAAAATATAATGGAGCAGTAAGTAGTCACTCCCTTAAATGCAGAATAAGTTCTTGCTATGAATATTACGTGACTCCAAATTTTCTTTGCACTAATTTTAAGCCATCTTATAACAAGATTTAGTTCATTCATCACCATTTATCAATAGTATTACCTTTCCATCAACGACATTGACAGCAGAAACCCTTGTGTAATCCTATTCCCCTCACTGCTCTCGCAGGTATTTAAACCAAGTTACTGATATCTACGTCACAGTATATTGGGAGAATACTTTAGAATCGGTACCTCGACGCCTAGTTGCTGGATAGCCATACATATATGTAGCCAGTGTCACCAGATTAGTTGCAGTGGGGGTAGGCGGCTGGAGGAGGGGGGTGGGATGGTGTTCACCACTCACTTGGAATGAGACGCGATCCATTCCACCAAGAGATGGCAGGCAAGGGTTTGCCTCCACCGGATTCGCATATCAGCTCCAGTTTCTCGTCTTCGGGGAATGGGCCAATCAGCGACGAGTTCTGAATGACTGATCCATCCCCCTTGGTAATCTTCACGTACTCCGGCTTGACTGTTGGGAAGAAAGAAAGAAGTCTATCAGAAATGAACAATGACATTTCATTTGAGATCCGATTATGAAATCGAGCGGCAACATTTCTTAAATGTTATCAATTGAAAATAAAATCAATTAATATATTATTCACGTAATACAATATAAATATTACCCATTTAACTTTAAAAAAAAACGCTTCAATAATCAAAGACAGCCTATCATCTAATATATTCACCCGTAGCAATAATATCGACTCATTTCAGCCAACATTGACATACAAAGTATTTCTCAAACGATAAAAAATAATTATTCAATATAAATATTTGTCCTCTACAAACAACTAATATTTATGAAGGTCGGTCAACAGTTTGTAAAATCATCAGCAAAATAAATTCAAAACCTGATGATCCATTCTGTTTGGTTGAGAGTTTTTGATTTTGCAACTCTAAAATATTCAGCTAATCGTAAAATATTAATTATTGCACCAATTAAATCATTTCCTTAAAAAGCATCCTTTTAAAAGTCAAATAAAGAAGAAAACTCGAAGAAATTGTGAAAATAACATCGATTTATTTGTTCTATAGAAATTATAATTATTAATAGGTAATGAAAAGGTTAAGGTAGGTTTTTGGATGGACACAACTATCAAATAATTATCTTGTGACTCCAAACATAGCACTATCCAGCAACCTACTCTACAGTAAATACCCCTTCATCTCTGTGTACTTCCTTCCCCCCTTCATCCCGTCCACCATCCCTATCCTGTTCCTGCCCTTTCCTCGCTTGCTTAAAATTCTCACCTCTATTACAGTCGTCAATATCCCACTGCCATTAAATACGCCTTTCATCCATTTTTCCTGCCTCTTTCTCTGTCTCCTCAGGATCTCTCCCAACAAACCCCTCTCCTCGCCCACCATACCAAGTACTTCCTCAATTGTTTTCCTTTCGGTCCATATAAATTACAATGCGTATCTAAATATTAACTTCGTATTGGAAACATATTTTTACTGTTAAATGTCTTGGATGGCTGACTGGCATTTGACTGAAAAGATAAGCTCACGCTCGAACTGTTTCGAAGACGGTTAAAGAAAAGATGCACAAGAGATGCACCACATAATGATCCAGACGCAGGCACTTCTTTGTAAGAATTCAGAGAATTGGAGTGACCATCCGTTCTCGCTTTAAGCGGGTGTTTTCTCGTAAATGCAAAAACAATGCAAGTGCATTTACATTGAAACCGATGAAGAGTTTCCATTAATCTTTGGTTAGATTTCGAATATTTCTCATAAACATATATAAGAACAGGTTTCTTTTTGTTAACATTCGAGAAAAATGTATTTCGCAAGATTTCGATCGAAGAGGGGGAAGCGGAAATACGTAACATTATCCAAATATATATATATATATATATATATATATATATATATATATATATATATATATATTAATATATATATATATATATATATATTATAGTGATGGGGGATTGGAATCCGACGGTAGGCGAAGGAAGAGGTGGTGGTGAGGTGGGGGATTATGGGTTAGGCACGAGAAATGAACGCGGGGAGAAAGCAATTGAATTCTGCAGAAGACAGGGGTTAGTCATCACCAACACATGGTTTAGACACCACAAAAGGCGTAGGTATACATGGAAAATGCCAGGTGACTCGGAAAGGTATCAGTTAGATTATATTATGGTTAGGCACAGGTTTAGGAACAGTGTGATAAATTCGCACAGTTTCCCAGGAGAGGATGCGGACTCTGACCACAATTTAGTTGTTATGAAATGTAATGTTCGTTTCAAGAAGATAAGGCAAGGGCGGCGGGTTAGGAAATGGAATTTGCAGTAAATGGATTAACGAGGAAGGAGTATCAGCAGGCTGTAGAGAAAATGATGGATGACGGTATAGAACTAAGTACTATCGAAGAAAAATGGGAATGTATCAAGAAAGGGATATTGGAAGCCGCTAAAGACACTATAGGAACCGTTAACGGGAAAAGGATAAGGAAACCATGGGTAACGGATGAGATGATTGCAAAGATGGATGAGAGAAGACGATGGAAAAATGTAAACACAGAGTTAGGCAAAATGAAGTACAAACAGTTAAACAATAAATTGAGAAGGGCCACAAATAAAGCAAAAGAAGAATGGTGGAAAACGCAATGCGAGGATATGGAAAGTTTACAGAAGATGGGCGAAATTGGTGCTCTATACAGACAGGTTAAGTAATTTTTGGGAAGTAAGAAGGCAAGATCTGTGCTAACAGTTAAAGATAAATGGGGTAAGATAATAGTTGAACCAGGAAAAATCCAAGAGAGATGGAAGGAATATATAGAAACACTGTATGGTAAAGAACTTAGGCCGACAAGGTTAGACATAGAAAAGGAACATGACATAGAAGAAGATAGCTTAGGTCCAGGCATACTCGACGATGAAATAGAAAGGGCATTAAAGGAGATGAAAGCAAATAAGGCTGTGGGGGTGGACAATATTCCTGTAGAAATGTTGAAATGGTTAGGGAAAGGTGGGAAGAAGGCCATATATGGACTGATTCGTAGTATGTATGAGGAAGGAATCTGGCCGGAAGATTTTGTGAGATCGGTGTTAGTTCCTATTCCAAAAAAGATGATTACTTAGGGGTTGGTCAGCTTGGGCTCAGGAAAGGAAGAGGTACGCGTGATGCCATTGCAGTAATGAGATCACTAGTCGAGAGGACTATAGAATACAATCAGGACGTTTTTGCCTGTTTTGTAGATTTCGAAAAAGCGTTTGATAGAGTGAATTGGGAAAAATTAATGCGTGTATTGCAGAAAATAGGAATGGATTGGAGGGACAGGAGACTGATCCGCAACCTGTACATGTCTCAGACTGCTCAGGTGCGAGTGGGGAACGGAGAGTCCGGATGGGCAGTGTTAGGAATGGGTGTAAGGCAGGGTTGCCCATTGTCACCGGTACTGTTCAACGTATATGTAGGGGAAATGATTAAAGAGGCATGGGAAGAACTGGAGGTAGGAATGAAAGTCGGAGGGGAATTCGTTAAATCGGTTAGGTTTGCTGATGACCAAGCATTAGTTGCTCAGTCAGCCAAGGGGTTGCAAGCATTGTTGAGTGAATTGGAGGTTCAGTGCGATAAATATGGGATGAGAATAAATATTAATAAAACAAAGGTTATGCGATTTTCCAGAAAGAAAAAGGCTAAGCTAAATATTAAAATAGGCGGGGAAAAATAGAGCAGGTAGAACAGTTTACATATCTCGGAAGTGTTTTGGAACAATACGGTCAAAGTGGTAGGGACGTAAGGAGAAGAATTGCGCTAGGCAAGGAGGCTTTCCCAAGGAGGAGGGAGTTGATGACGGGGACGTTGAGTAGGGATGTTAAGACAAGACTCGTAAAAACTCTGATATGGAGCGTAGCTATGTACGGCGCGGAAACGTGGTCACTGAAGCAGGAGGATAGACGTAGATTGGAGGCTTTTGAAATGTGGGTGTGGAGAAGAATGGAGAAGGTGAAATGGACCGAAAGGAAAACAAATGAGGAAGTACTAGAAATGGTGGGAGAGGAGAGGGGTTTGTTGAGAGAAATCCTATGGAGGCAGGAAAAATGGATGAAAGGCGTATTGAGCGGTAGTGGAATGTTGAAGAGGGTAATAGAGGGGAGAATGTTGGGCAAGCGAGGTAAGGGTAGGAACAGGATAGGGATGTTGGACGGGATGAAGGGAGGAAAGAAGTATACCGAGATGAAAAGGGACCTGATATAGATTAGTTTGCTAGGTGGGGAGTCACAAAATGTTTATTTGATAGTTGTGTCCATCCAAAAACCTACCTTAACCGGTAGATTACCTAATAATAATAATAATAATAATAATTATATATGTATATATATATATATATATATATATATATATATATATATATATATATATATATATATATATATATATATATATATATATAGGCATGAATTGTTACTTAAACTTTCATCGAATCTTGAAAATCAAAAATATTATTGCAAGCAAAATATCTGAGGAATTTTTATTTTAGGTTACCGAAAGAAGATCGCGACCTGCATGAACTGTGCGTGTGGCATGAGAAAACCAGCCTTCAATTTTATAATTCAAAGAAATTATGAAAAGTAAATTTAATATGCCAACAAGTGAAATGGCATATGACCTAGTTGTTTTCCGACGTGTTGCATTGAGTTTTTTATTATGGCGAAATATGAGAAAAACGTCACTTGATCTAAAATAACTAACAAAAAAGTATAATATTTCATTAGGGACGTGCATCGCTTGTAATAAGAGTAGGTGAAACAATTATAGCGACATAGGCAGTAAAGGGCCCAATAACTCCCACAGTGATTTTATAAGTAGATTCAATTTTCCCTTACCGTTCTAACTATAAGTTTTCTCGTGTACTCCGAGCACATACACCATTTTTTAAAAATATTCTTCATTAATGCCCGAGGTAACCTCACTACAATGAACGAAAAAGAGAAATTTGGAAAATAATGCGATATTGTTTTTTCTTCCTCACCTGCACCGTTATTTAACAAAAAATTTGCCGTTATCTACTGTTCACTTGATTGCAAAAAATAACAAAGTCGCTACTGATTCTAAGGAATGTTTTCACGGGATTAACAGACAGAAATATAGAGCGAAAATTGGTCAGGCGCTGAGCATGTTGCTCGAAGAAGGATCGGATAAAAAGAGTTCTTTTCAAACCGGAACCCACCCCGATTAACCCTCGGACACAATCGGTCGATGATTGACCTCTCCCAGACCTGGCAAATCACCAAGCAGAAAAAAAGATTCGCCCGAGTCCGATGTCATCCGCCGAGACGCCCAGTGTGTCTGTCACTCGGATGGACATAAACTTTCCTTATTCCGACTCCGAGAACAGCGCTCCGCAGTAAGGCGCGTCAGAAGCGTTCCCTATCTCGCACTCTCTACTCGCCCGTCATTTTCTCCCGGATGAATTAAAAAAAACTTTTCACCAAAGACGGCCAAAGTAAATGTAACGGCACAAAGGATGCCGGGATCTCTCGAGATGGAGCACCCTGATTACTCTCAAGCGATGACGTGAGGGGGAGAGAGAGACGCCAGGCACTGACTGACTTCACCAAATCATTCGCGCTACATCGCTCCTTGACGAAAGGAAAACGAGAGAGAACTGAATAAAAAAATACGCCGGACCGTTCCGGGTCCATTCCCTTTGACTTCGCCATGAAAGCGTAACACTCTGACCTCGTTCGCGGAATCCGATAAGAGGGCCGAACGCTGCATTCGGGTATTGCAAACAGAGGGTGGCCGGCGGAGAGGAGGGGGGGATTGAGGGAAAGACGTGGGGAGGGGGTGAAGAGGGTGTAGAGGTGGAGTGCTTCTGGCATGGGAGCCAAAGGCAAAACCGTTTAGCTAACAGCGGGGTCATTAAGGGCGATTTGAATTCCATTAGAGGTATTGTATTTTATAAACGGTAACTCGAAGCAAAATAAGGATAGATGGACGCTTTTGGCGATTATTTTATTTATTTTTAGACGGGCCATTCCGCCGCGAAAAATTTAATTGCACCACCAATGAATTCAATTTATGCCTTCCGATATTCTTGCCTATAAAAAAGGTATTTGGATGACTTAACTTCCTTTCTGACGGCGAATTTAAAAACAGGAACATGTGCGGTAAACTCAAGGTGGATAAATCATCAAAAATTCATTATAGAAAACAGAAAAATACTTAGACACCATATTTGGTGTAAAATCTGCATGAACAAATCATACCTGTATAGCCATATAAAATGCATGTTTGGTTTCAAAAATATTTTCCCTCGGTGAGCAGATATGACGAATTAACACGATAGAATGTAATTAACATGGTAGTATGCAATGTAAAGCGGAGTTCGAAAAAACTTTGAAGCTTGGCATTAAAGGAGAAATTGAAAAGACATTGAAAGTAAACAGCGAATTCAATTACACATCCGATGTGCTTTTCCAAAGGATGAAAGGAATTTAGAAATCGATTTTGCTATACAGAATGATAATAAACAGAAAACAATTTGGATTGCTCATCTAAAAAGGTGTTCATAGCCTTTTTTAAATATCTACCAACACAAATAAGCAAGAATCTAATGAAAATAATACCTTAAAAATACTCCTTTCTGCTTTCTTTTGTTGGCGTTGTCTTCTCTTATGATATAATGCTCAGATGATTGATTGCTTCCGGTCGTTGTTACCACGCATCCGAAATAAAAAAAGCGCACAGAGAGCGCATTAGATGCACAAGGGCGTAGCAGCCGATTAATCGTCCCTGGCGCGGTGAAGCGAGATTGCAGTCCCCATTCAAACGACCCTTGAAAAGAAACTCGCATTTCCCAGTACAGTGATTCCATCGAATTATCAACAACAAAACTACCCCGTTTTATAATATATCGTTAAGTCCAATTGCTAGTTAACGCGGATGTTTAATTTACGTGGAATAGGTTGGCAGGACTGACTTGATAAGATATTCAGACGGCGGTCATCATCTTGTTGACATGCTAACTGCAGTAACTCGTCACTTAAGACAAAGAGTACATAAGTGGTCAGCTTTGATAAACCACAACACTTAATTGTGGTTACAACACAGATTAAGGTTAATTCACCTTAATTTGAACGCGAAATTATTGAACTGATTATATACCTGCTATATGGCTGCGTAGATTTTCGCGGCGGTGGCTTGAAGAATTCTGCATATTCGGGTTTTTACCGCGTTGTGGTTTGAAGCCGACAACAGTATCGCCGAAGTTGCATCCGGCGTCTTCAAGTCGAATATGTTTTGTTTGTTGTTGTTTTTGATTGTTCTTCGACCTGAAGACGTCGGATGCAACTTCGGCGAAACTGTTGTCGGCTTCAAACAACAACGCGGTGAAAACCCGAATATGCAGAATTCTTCATACCTGATATATGTTCTCCTGGACGGAAAAGAAAACAAACGAGGTAGGTGAAAGTATGGTGACAGAAGAGGAGAGGTGTTTGTTGGGAGAAATCATAATGAGGCAGGAAAAAGCATATTGATGGGCAGTGGGATACTGAAGAATGTAATAGAGGGGAGGCCGTTAGGAAAACTAGGAAGGGGCAGGGACTGGATAGGGATGTTGGACGGAATTCAGGGAGTGAGTGGGTACACAGAGATGAAAAGGGACTTATTGTAGAGTAGGTTGCTGGATTGAGTTTTGATAGGAGATATTTTTTGGTATTTGTGTCCATCCAAAACCTACCTTAACCGGTAGATTATTTAATAAATCTGTTCTCCTGTAATTAAAGATATTGCGAAGGAACCGAGATTCAAGTAGAATATCAGAATAGAGGTGATTTTCGTTATCTGAAAGGAACTTTCTTTTGAGATGATTCACTCCAAAACTCATTATCAGCCATTCCTCGCATATTAACAGACCATGGTCTGCCTCAAACACATTTAGTTTAACAGAATGGGGTTTAGAAAAATGCACTGCCAAAAGAAAAGTTGTCATTCTGATAAGGAATGGTCATATTTGGGGCTTTAAGGGAGAGATGTTGACATTTAAGGAATGAAATAAATCCTAAAGATAATTCAATTAAATAGAGCATCAAGATCGAATGGCTTTAGGAGAAAACGTGCAAAAGAATTTTCGCGGAGTTGCTGTAGAAGCTAAAAAGTGGCATTTCTGGAGCGTGGGAGAGCGTGTGGGGGCACGAGTTTAGAATGGCTCTTGAGACGATGCTAAAGATGACATTAATAAGAAAGACTCCTCTCTCTCTACCATGAAGTGATATCAGACCACAAGGATAATAATTATTGGAAGTACCTTACCGGTTTAGGATAGGTTTTCCATGGATTCCAGAACCATACACTTCATATTGTGCACCCAGAGCACAACTAATAGCGCAATATCCTTAAACCCTATACAAGTGTATTTACGAATAACTCATTCTTCAGCTCTAAATACTTCTCAACTCTCCCGAAAGCAGTTTTTTCACCAATGCTAGAACTTGCATGCCTGTTTTTCTTTACGTCCAGTTTATTTTTTTCTTCAAATGCACATCCCAAATTCCCTTCTATACTCTTCTTGCCTTAATGACCAGGTTTCCGAGACATATAAAAACTAAACTTCATGCCAAAGTGCTCATTTCTTTCTCCTTGACATAATTACCTAAGATGTCCGTCATCAACTCCCACCTCTTTTTATACGTTTGCATACCTAACGCCTTCTTCTTCTTTTCATGCTCTTACGACTCTCAAAAACTTCCTAAATGGCTGAACTGTTCCACTTATTCTAGTGCACGTATGTCTCTCAACTTACATATTTACCTCAGCCAGCCTACTTATTGAACCACTTTCGTTTTCTAACGATTGATTCTCTTTCAATATCATCAAACCTATTCTGCCGTGTGGTAACTCATGATGCGACAAACATAAAATACGAGAACGAATCAAAGAAAGACCGATGAATTTAAATACTCAAATCTTCGCTCAGACATTCGTCATCTTTACAAATCCAAGCTTAAATATCTCAATATGATAGAGTCGTATTCCCACGCATTATAATTTGACGAGGACTTCACCTTCACTCACAGTTGTAATAGAGTGAGTTCCGACGCCCCTCGTCACGGTGTCATGAGGTGGCCGCATCGGGTTCAACGTTTTGTCCGAAACGGTCCCTCCATCCGCTGTACATCGCGAAGGACTGCCTCCGTTCTCGTGTCTTCGTCCTCGCATCCCCGTTGTAGTTGCGATTTCACCTGTCAAATCACGCTGCTCGTCGGATGGCGGCAGGAGCGAGGTGGGAGGGGGTGAGGGAGAAGGGAGAGTTCACGGGGAAGGAAATGGGGGTGGAACTCGGGCGAGAGGACCGACATTTGATTCCCTATGTGACTTTGGCGCGAGCAGCGCATTCCATCTCACGGAGCTCGGAGGACGATTCTCCGGGCGCGCTCAGCGGAGCGAGAGACGGAAAGGCCTCCTTCCGCCCAATAGAGTAGTCTCGAATTGGCCCCGTCATAAGCGCCGGAAAAAACCAAATATCTTGGCCCAGTACGTGTAACCTGTACAAATGGAGAAGGCAGAATTCTCGCCGGAACACAACGACAGGTGGCCTACGCTGGCAGTGCAATAATCCGCACGACTGCTCGTCTCTTTCCGAAGTCCGAAGACGAGGGAATTACATATGTATAATGTGTATGAAGTTAGCACTAGCGAACAAAAATACAGAAACACAATAAAAGAAAATAAACTCACACGTTATCGAATTTATTCATCGATTAATTCGAAAACGTGTGAGTGTCTTTTCTTATTTGTGTGTTTCTGTGATCTTGTTCGCTTGTGCTAACTTCATATACATTATTATTTACATCCGTGACAGTTTCACAAAATTTACACACACACACTCCCCCCCCCCACACACACGCACACGCAAAATATTCAACACACAGAAACACAAAGGAAGGACACTCACAGTATGTATTTGACGTTCCGACGGTCCGATCGTCGTCATCAGAATGTCGCTCTCGTATAATAATAATGTATAAACATAGAAACACAAAAAAGAAACTCACACACACTCTTTAAATCCACACCCCGTTCCTAAGCCACTCCCATACTCTGCAATACAACTAGATGCAAAACATGTTCTACTCTACCCCTCTCCCATCCACTTCTTAACTTTCTCCCGCCAATTCCCTACTCCTCGTGCACCTCCAGTAATTCAGTTTTCTTTATTCAGCGCCAACTATGCCGTGCCTTTTACGATGGACAGTGTATCACACCCCTAAATATTGGAATCAATAACCACCATGTCTCATGCAAGAATTCTTCTCTGATTGGGATGCTCCCCAATTCATTCATTGGTCATTGGTCTTTTTTACTCAGTGCTCCCAGGACAAGTTGAAACCTAATTTTGTGCCAGCTTCTCTTGTAAAAGAGGGTTGATAACTTATACATAGTAATTTTAGGACGTCTATGTAAAAGTTGAATGAAAAACCACTCAAAGTTGTCTTCGTTGAAACAGCACGAACCATAAATTTGCAGTCCATATGAGTTTAATGCGAGTTCACAATAAAATTAAGGTGAGCAAGGACGCCGATTTAAAAGATAATTTGATGAATACGAATACATTTCTTCTGAAAATCTAAACCTTTATACTTCATTTAGTGTTCATGAACCTCTTAATTTATGCCCTCGTTGAAGCTCTCAAGTAACGCGGAGACCGACCCGAAAACGGAGACAAAAAACGCCGCCGATAACGAGAGTCAGCATTGTCAGCATTATTCTACTTTCATTTAGTTCTCGTGTGGAATTGAAAAAAAAGTCAGAGACGTTCTCTGTACCGTGTGGATTGCTTTGGGGACTCAATGTCTCTAAATGAGAATGGTATTTGAAAAAAAGATGCAAAGCGGTCAAAGGACATCTGCGCACTTCCCAGAATTGAGACATTTATTTAGCTTTGACGTTTTTGATGTGCATTTATAAAGCTAGCCAACTATTTAGAACAACTAACTTACTGACTTCCGCCAGTTGATTTTACCATACAAAAGTTCAATTAGGAAATACTTTCCGGGAAAATGTATTAGCTATCACGGAGATGAAAACTCTGTCTATTTATTAACAAACATAGTTAACAAAGAACCCCCAAATACGGCGGATTTCTTTAAAATCCAAATGAGGGAGGAGGGCACTTAAATAATGCCTAGCAAAAATTCATTTGTAACAACTTTCATACAAATATAATTAAATTTAATTCATTTGTTACATAAACAAATTTTTCCTCGATTCTTCAGTATTCAGCCTGAAAGACTCATCAGAAACGCTGGGCTGGGAACCTGTACAGAGTAGAAGAAAAATAAGAAGACTTTGTGGAATGTTCCGCATTGTGGAGGGAGAGAATGCTTGGGCAGAACTGAGGAAAGAGGTGGGAAATCCAAATTTTATAAGGAAGAATGATCACGAATTCAAGGTGAAATGCCGGGCACAAAAAACGAATTAAAGAAATTTTCTTTTCTTAAGAAAACAATTTTTGTTTGGGACAGTTTACTTGCAACACTATTCGAGCCCTTTTCTAACAGAGTGAAAAGTTTTAAGAAAAGATGTAAACAACTTATTCAACCATAATTTGATTGATGTGTTGTGCTTAAATTGTATGTAACAGCGTAATTTTTAATTATTTTGTCCTCGTTGATTTGGGAAACTGATGTTAATTAAATGGAAATTTTTTTAGTGTTACATTTTTGTGTTTGGAAGTTTTATTTAACTGTATTTTTTTACTGACTGATTTTATTTATTATCTTTTGTGACACAGATTCATGTCATATGTCCTGTTATTTTTTGCAAGGCAAGTTTTATTGCAATACTTGGGATTTGTGTACCACCTGAAATTGTGTATCTGAACATGTAAGTTTTAATAATAATTTAAAGTAATGCACTTTAGGTGCGTTTCAAATGGATATTAAGAAATAAATCTCAAAAGAACACGAGAGAATAATAATTAGTAAAATGAAAACATTTATCAACTATAGTGTATTATTTCCATAGTTTTCTTCTTCCAAGTGCACAGGAATAAGTTATAAATAGTATAAAGAGGTTTTATTATGTATGTGTTCCAAACAATAGAAATACATAATGCCATTACAAGGTGTTTTTATGAAAACACCGCTTAAGTTAACTTTTAAGACGAGGTAAATCATAAATAGAACACCATCTTTTAAAACGAAATTTATCACCTTATTCATATTGTCACACCATAATTATGGGAAAACATCACTACCGTTGACTTTAATTCCTCTAAGAATCTTTTGATTAAGAGACGTGCCACTAAGGACTTGAGAATGGAAGCTAGAATTATGAATTCGGAACATGAAAAACTTGTGCTAAAAAGTTACCGGATTGAACGATTCCTTTCGTGTATTTTTTAGGCTTGTTGTATTTACTGTTTTGTTAATCTGCAATAGCTGTTCTGTTTTCTGTTTAGCTTTTGTTAATCTGCAACATTGCAGATTTATTATAAAAATTAAATTTAAATATTTTACCATATCTCTATCCGCTTTTAATTTTCCTGTTGAAACAACAAGTATCACGTCAAAGCGTAATTATATCATTACACTAAAGATTAAAGTAAAACATTGAAAATTTTAAATGTTCTTTTAATAATGTAATTTTACTACCGTTGCCATTTGGTGACGGGCAGCACCAACTCGCGGAGGCGGAGGGGACGGCGAGGAATCTGTTGAAGGGAGAGTGGGGTTGGAGGCGGGAGAGGGGAGCTGGAGGGAAAGAGAAAATCATTACAGGAGTAGGAGGACACATCCCTCTAAATAATTTCCTCTTGACTCGATTTGATTCCGTCTTAAATTCGTTCAAGCAATATTCCCACACTGAAATTGAGTGAATCTGCGCGAACAAAAAGTAATTAATTGGTGAAAATTCTTAAAACATAACTTTAAAATTAAATGAAACAGCGGAAAAATTTAAATAAAGACCATATTAATACAATTTAGCCAATCAAACTTCCTACTTTCCTCTATTTCATACGACTCTTATCAAGTACGCCAAAAGATTAATAAAATCCCCTCTAGTGAATTTGTTTCCACGCGTAAAATGATAATTAATAAAGGTAATCTACCGGATAAGGTAGGTTATTGGATGGACGCAACTATCAAATAAATATTTTGTGACTCCAAACCAAACCCAATCCAGTAACCTACTCTACATCAGGTCCCTCTTCATCTCTGTGTACTTCTTTCCTCCTTTCATCCAGTCCAACATTCCTATTCTGTTCCTGCCCTTTCCTCGCTTGCCCAACATTCTCCCCTCTATTACCTTCTTCAACACCCCACTGCCGCTCAATACGCATTTCATCCATTTTTCCTGCCTCCATAGGATTTCTCCCAACAAATCCCTTTCCTCATCCCCCATCCCTAGTACTTCCTCATTTATTTTCCTTTCGGTCAACTTCACCTTCTCCATTCTTCTCCACACCCACATTTCAAAATCTTCCAATATACGTCTATCCTCCTCCTTTAGCGACCACGTTTCCACGCCGTACTACGCTAATATGTGTTTTATGTATATTAAAAATAGTATGTGGCCAAGAATAGTTGCTTGAGGAATACCTAACTCTATATTATGTTCTTCAATACATATTTTATTGGTCTTAGTGACTAACCGTTTAACGTCTAAATACGAAATAGAGAACCAAGGGAGGTTGGGTACACGATTTTTTATACAAATTAAAAAATATATATATTTTGATATATTGTATCAAAATCTTTTCGAAGATCTATCAATACTATTACCGTGGTCAGCCTCCTATCCTTCCCATCTCTGATGCTGTTTATTACTAGCTCAATGGTTTGTGTTGTTCACATCTTTGAAAACCAAATTGAATTTTTTATTTTATTTCATACTTGCCCGGAAAATCCAGCAATTTGTCTGCCAGAAAATCAGTAATCTGTCCATTATAATAAAATAAACTCAGACAATAATTTAGATTGTCATAATAACAACAGTAAATATATTAGATAACGAAAAGTTTCAATTCGCAATTTTGTAGCAGATGGGTTAACTTCGCACTATCAGTATCTGACTAACGAAAATTTATTTACGATATCATGAAACTTTGAATATTTTATAATATGGGAAAGCCAAAATATCGTAAATGAATGTTTAAATAATGCCATTAAATATGGGAGAATCATATGCATTTATATCCTAACTTTGAAACCTTTAAGTCACGCCA
Source organism: Hetaerina titia (assembly GCA_037158775.1). Lineage (NCBI taxonomy): Eukaryota > Metazoa > Arthropoda > Insecta > Odonata > Calopterygidae > Hetaerina > Hetaerina titia. The sequence continues at coordinate 12,195,152 of CM073777.1, read as the reverse complement.
ATCATATTATCTCCATTGTGCACGTGCAAAGTACTAATTATGCTCATGTAATACATAACTCTTCGAAATACTAAACGAAAACACTCCACGCGAATGTATTTTAAAGTTGCACTGGAAAGACAACGGTAACGCTTAGGAAGGCAGCTCACAAGTAAGACCCAGCCATAAGGAGATGCACCGTAAGGTGACGCTTCCCAGAGTAATGCCGCCTCGCGATGGATAAGTGCAAGATTAAATTGATTTCCAATGCGATCACCACGCCACGAACGCCGTGGACTCCCAGGGGCGGGCAGGCTGCCAATGGTGCATCCTTGCTCTGACGGCTCCGCTACTACAGCATACGAGCTAGGAGAAATTTGAATAATGAAATCACCTCGAAAATGAAACTTCCCGAAAATGATCCCCTCGGACGGGAGGAAAATTCAGGTGTACGAGTGTGTAATTTCAATTTTGGAAATTCGATCTCCACTGCCGTCGAAAGGCTCGGAGGACGGAGACGTGAGCGGGCCCATACCTTCCTTTCCTTCCACATTACGTGCTCGCAGGACGTCCAGAACGTAAACGTGGTACGTACTCCACAGAGCGAAAAAATTACGATTCAGAAAATTCATTATAACGTTAGGGGCACAAAATTAAAGCAAATGAAATTATACAAAATGCACGTTTCATGTTCTTCATAGAATGATAAACCTCGTTGAATGGATTTATTAGTTTAAAAAACACTTTCCGTACACAATTATCGCAGATCCTGTGGCGATTATTCTCATGAAGTCGTTCGATCGAATATGAGTAAAATGTTTGTAAGAATTTGAAACGGAAAATTGCAACATTGCGAACATTGAACATACGTGAATCATGATGCTTTCGTGGTTGAAAAGTTATCACCATGCTATTTAATTTGAAAATATTTTTTGTAAATACAACTAAATTAAGTTGTTTGAAATTATTATAATAGTAAATTATTATTACTATTTACTATTATTATATTACTATTTATTATTATTACAAAAAATAAATTGACCGTCAATAGTAATTTCATTCAGTTTTTATAATTAATACACCAAATATACTTCCTTGTATAACCGTCTTGGAGCCTACTTACACAAATTCAATTAAAATGAAAATACCGACTTGATGAAGTCAAGAGAAAATGATCTGGAGAAATATTATCGCAAAAGTATCCGAAATCAGAACGGATAATACTTTTCATATTTTATGTCCGGAATCCGTATCAGGTGCTTATCTCTGGGCGTTACGGAAATTTTAACGAGACGCTGTCGATGGGAGTTGAGGCGCGGAATCTTCAGGTTCATGGCACCGAGTGAATGTACACAGGCGCATGGACCGAATTGTCCATTTCGCGTTGATTGCACTTCAGATTACGGGCGTCCACTTTCCCCCCTCAATCCCCCCCTTTCGACCACCCACAACACACGACGACACGGGCTGCTAATTCACTCTCCGCGATTCCAATTATTAGCCTCGCCCATATCGAAAATCTCCGAAATGACCGCCTAGCTACTGGGAACTAAAGGAATGGACCCCGGGGGCACAGGAATACCTTTACGATATCACCCTGGGAATCCTCCCACCGTTTTCAACGAAACAGAGGGATATGCCGCGACAGTGACTTTAAGCAGACCATTGGATAAACGCACTTACTCACCCTAGTGCTTTCTCCAATCCTCAAAAAACTTCTGAAACTCGCTCTTTGGTATAGCTTTTACCTCTCTCTACGATGCCTTGTTAATCTCATCTATTTCTGTAAATAAAACGACCATTAACGGTTCCATTTACTTTTGGGAACGGTAGTAAGTCCAAAGGGCAAATATGGAGGTTGGCAAATCATTACCACGGCGCGGGTTTTGGACAAAAATTCACGAACAAGTGGAGATCAGTGCGAGGTGCATTATCGTGGTGGTGCACGAGCCATGAATTGCTTAGCCGCAAACACGGGCAGTGTTAGGAATCGGGATAGCTTCCCACCCAGAGGATCCGGGTTTGGATCCTGGGGATGGCAGATCATTTTTAGTGGTATCCTGATCCCTACTTGAGGTGCTTTATAGTAGAGAGCACTTTGAGTGAGTACGCCGTCCGTCGGATGGGACATTGTGTGTTAGACCCCTTGGCGCCTTTACCTAATAGTAGAGTAATGCCGACGCCGGGTTTCTCTCCACCCTTCATCCTTTCCTATCCATCCCTAATCGGGCAAATGACCTCGGCCATTGGTCACCACCACCTTTACCACTCCTACGGCATCATTTTTCGAATTGCCTCACGCACACCACGTTTGACCTGTAAGAAGCACACTCTATTGATCGTCGTTTCCCAAGCGTGACCTAGGAGAACGATATGAAATTACAAAATTTTAGTTACTTTTTGAACTCACCTCGTCTACAATACACTACAGCACAAACTATCAATACTACTCCGCTGTATTGTACATCACAGTGACTATTCAATGCCGAATATAAAACAAAAGCTGTCGTAATAATAAATAGAAAAGGGACTGTTGAACAATCTCATCAGAACTCCTGGCTGTGGACTTTCGCTGTGGAATGGCTCGTACGCGAAATGTTATCTTCACATTCAATAAACACTTGGTCGATTAAACGAAATTAATTCGATGCGGTCCAAACGAGTTCATCGCATACGTCGTATCTGTAATGCGTATCTACAACAATGTAATGAAACCAATTGCACAGAAATTCACTATTTTCGTGTAATTATTCAAGTTTTCATTTTATTTTAACCATGTTGACAAAACCGATATGCTTAAAAAAAAAGAGATTTCTTTGCTTCTTTATGACAATTGTGACACATTGTATGCATATTTTTAGCCTATTTTTTATGCAATAGATGCTGATTGATAAGTCTGATTTCTCGGGACGATGTGGTTAACCCTGTTTAATTTTTAGTCAAATGAATACATTTCAATAAGTAATGAAAATTGGATAAAAGACAAGTTTCCTGCCACTGGATTGTTGAAGACTGTGAATATTTGAATGCAATCCCTCACATTTGCCATCAGCATTATCAAACAGGAGGAGTTCTGATCAGGTTGTTCAACAGTCCCTTTTCTATTTATTATTGACTAACGATTTGAAGATGTTTTTAATGTATTCACTTATTAATATATCACTTGGGTTTTCACAATCTTTGCGATTTTTTCAACTTCGCTATCACTGTAATAATGTTGGCAATAGTTTTTAACGAGTAGACACTATTTGCCCTATCAAGTTAAATCACAAGTAAAAGTTAATAAAAAGGATAGAAAGTTGACCGAAAACCATGAGTATTAATGTGAAATAAAGCGCAGGGTATTTAATTTATTAAAGGTAAATTTATCGTTACAATTAATCATTAAGTTAAAATATGGTAACAACGAGGTACAGTCCAAAAAAAAATACCACGCATAAAATGTTCCAACTTTGCTCATTTTTACATTTATCAAAAAATAAAAAAATGAACTCTTTTGCAATTTTTAAAATCTTTATTCCATTTTCTATTGCTAACCGATTGGAATTCGGTGATTTATCACGGATAGCTCCTCTCTCTAAAGACTAATTTTTTATTTGTTGACTCTACGTTCCTCAATTTTATTGCATAACTTTACCAAAAACATTACCATAAATGAATATAAATCCATAACACTGTGAACCCCCCGTATATACTTAAATACTCCACGCATTATTACTTTTTCTTTTCGACTTAATATGGTTGAATCCCAGCAGTTTGCAAGCGTAGCTATTGTGAAGCATTTACCGATTCATCCTCTAAGGTATGCACTTTGCGAAACATATAAGTTGCGTGTAACGTTTACATTCACGGCGAGGGCATTTTTTAAAAGAAAATGAGCCATCTGCGGTAATTTTTCCCGCATAGATAAATGCAAGTGGATATGGCGCAAGTATTTAAACAGAATGTAATGCAGTCTTTCGCGAGAGCAACTGATGTCCCTTGAGCGCCGTCCATCAACACTAGGTTCATGGAATGTGGCGACATTGGAGACTCCCTGGCGACGGTGCGAACTCCTCCCCCGATGGAGCATATTTGAAGGCGTTCGCAGGGGCGGGGGGGGGGGGGGGGGGGGTGTTGGAACTTTCCACCGTCACCCTGCCCCGCCGTAATCACAGGTGAGGAGGAGGCGACACCTCGCGAGACAATTAAAGGCGCAGAGGAAGTAATTGCAAAAGTTGTCAGCAAGTGTCTTTCGAGTTCAATAGGGGTAGGGCACCGCTCTCCTTCCCCCAGGACACCGACCACAAGCATCAAACCCTGCCCTGAGTCCTCAACAGCCCCCAACGCACCCTTTATTGGATTGTTAGGATTCCGATGCCCGTGGGAGGAGGGTGATATTCCAACGCGGAGGGGATGATGGAGGGGGTGGGGCCGGCTGCCCTCCCCGGGCGGGGGGGGGGAGATCCGTGCCTTACTGGTGCAGCCGTGCGTGTGCTCCGATTCCGTCGCTTGTTAATGAACGAGTATCATTTGCTACTTTGGATGAAAAATCCCCCTCCTAAGTAATTATTCTGAAGGAAAAAAAATATTGTCATAAATTAACAGATAAAACATTGCTAAAATTACCATAAGGGTTTTAACTGGGAATACGATATTACCAACTCTAAGTTATTTGATGCTGCAGGCATAATTGGTTTTAGAGTAGTTGTAGAGTTAAATGCCGTAGCATTTTCAATGAGGTACATAAAAAAGTGTCGAAGATGTTTTTACGTGCTAAATATACTTAGTGTGGAAACTGTTTATTCAGTGTAATTGACTATTACTCTATCATAGCCGATCTGATCTCCTACAAAATAATTAGCGTTTATCAGCCGAAACCAATATTTATCAGTAATGGGCCAAGAGTGTTCATAAGGAACGCAAATAAATTCGATCGAGTCAATTCGCGCAGCTAAAACGCATAAATTGGAGAGAGGCTCCAATAATTACATTATTTAATATATTATACTGTTGTTTTTCTATATATTCATATATATCTTTGAAATTGATGCTCTCCAGATACGCACAAACATACACACACACACAGATACAAAATATTCAACACCCAGAAACATAAGGAAGGACACTCATAAAATCTATTTTACGTTTCGACGGCCAAACCGTCATCATCAGAATGGCGTTCTCCAGGAGGAGCGGAGAGGACATGTTCGGGGGAAGGGTGAGGGGAGGAGAGGTAAGGGACCAATAGGAAGCGGACAAGGTGGGGGAGGAGAAATTTAGGCATCTATTGGATGCATTCAGTGGGCTTGGTTAAGACCGTGGGGTTTAAAAGACTGGAGCACCCAGATATGCGCCATCTAGCGGGTTCTCACCAATATGCTGCTAGCGGAATTGGGAAGGGTTTCAATCACCAAAACAGAGAAGCAGTCATCAAAAGACTAGTTGTGGGAAGCAGTGTGACATACATACAGGCGAGCGAATTTATCACACTGTTTATAAACTTGTGCCTAACCATAATATATGTGATACTTTTCTGAGTCACCTGGCATTTTCCATGCCTACGCCATTTGTGGTCTCTGAACATGTGCTGGTGATGAATAACCCGTGTTCTGCAGAACTCAATTGCTTTCTCCCCACGTTCATTCCTCGTGCCTAACCCATAGTCCCCCACCTCATCACCATCTCTTCCCTCGCATTACAATCCCCCATCGCTATCAAATATTTCCCTACTAAGACATACGCGATTATATCCTCTGACTCATCGTACATCCTATCTACTTCTTCCTTGTGGTTGATCGGTGGAATGTATACATGAACAATTACCAAGTTCGTTGGTTCTGCTTAAATCTTTACAAGTAACATTCAATCTTTTACTTTCTCTATACTGACATTACTTCTTCCTATTTTTTTATTATTACGGCCACCCCGCGTTGGCTCTCGTTCCCGCCGCTGTTTGTTATTCCAAAATTATCACCCCGCTATCCTTTTTCTGACCTTGCATAGACCTAAAACAGCTACATTACCTTTTTCCATTTCTCGCTTAATATTCTCTAATTTGCCTGCCCTCAACATTGTGCTAACATTCCATGTTCCTATTCTAACTATTTTCATCTTCTTCTGCGTCTTCTTTCCTGCTGCTGCTATTTCTTCCCTGCAAGGGTTTCGTGGGATGACGACCGCGGAAGCCTTGCCTCCCCCGCTGCCGGGTACGACACACGGCCCCTTGGGCCGAGTCCCGCAGTCTCCTAACCTTCGACCTATCTGGTATGGGTGACCCTACGAGGAGCAATTATTATTACTCCCGTCAGCACAGCTCTAGGGGTCATCGGAACACACAAGCCCTTCCAACACGTCATTGTTGTAGCCCATGGGAGGGCCAAATGTTATATATATATGTATATATAAACATATATATATAAACATATATATATTAATGATTTATATATAATATTATATATAAAGGATAACATCTCCCTTGCACCCACTGACAAGGAATCTCGAAGAAGATCATTTCCGGTGTTCTGCGGGACTGTAACAGTCGGTTATGTTCCCTCCTCCATGCCGTTCCCCTTCCGCCTCCGACCGGCCATTCATTCCGTCGGATCTGCAAGCCTCTTTTAGACTTCTCCCATCCAATCAACAGCCCCAAGAGCCGGCGAATGCTGAGGGCATAACTTGCTCGCTCCCTTGGCCCTCCCCGCTTCCTTCCCCCACCAGTGGGGGTCGCTAAACCCTTCTCCTTCCACACAGCCGTCGTTTGACCCCTTTAACTGCCCCGCCCCCCTCCCTATTGCCCCTGCGAGCACTCACAGGCATTAACCTCGAGATTTACGGTTTCGCTTAATTAAAAGACCTCGGGAGATCCTCGACTGACCCTATCCCACCCCTCCTTCCTTCGCCCTCCTTCTCTCCCCCTCTTTCTAGTGTCCGCGATCAGCAACGAACCGGTCTGCCTGTCTGTTACGCACCACGAATGGGAAAGTTGATTAAAAGAAGAACAGCTCATTCCGATAGCGACAATTCAGCTATGCAATAGCGAAAATTAACTATGCATACGAGTCTTATGTTTGGTTATTTAATCTAAGAAGTTAATTCTTCCTCTCGGATAGTTATTTGAGATGGATATCTCTTTTCTACCATCGATTTCGGGGAAAAAAAGTGCAGTCGGTGTGATCTGTATACTTTCTTGTTTACATTCCTAGATTAATGAACGACAGAAGGCATATGGAGAAATGAGACCAGACGAGGATACAGATACCACTCAAATGCCATGATAGATTATGTAAACATGCGCTCTTTGTGGCTTAAGTTGGGACTTCATACACTAAAGAATACTCGGGTTTTTTCTTCATCTTTACACCTTTGGTAAAAATATGTCCATATTTCCTCAATTTTATCTCCATTTGCTATGTTTCCCCTCTTCCTCCGATGTGAATTAGCGTTGAGAATTGAATAAATGGAAACAATTCAGTCTTGCTGATTCCTAGTTTTCCAGAATGTATTGATCGTTCACATAAGGAAGCACATTGGAAAATATCTCAAGTTATTAGAGAAATTTTCATCCTTCCATCAGTTAGTGCTATCATTTTGTTTTCCTTAATCCCACACAAGAACATTTTTTCCTTTTTCTATGGATCGCTGGGCCTTCGCAATTCCGAATTGCCCTTCAGTTAACCAGTTCAAAGCCGACCTTAATAGACAGGTTGGTATCTTAGTACTCGTAGATCTGAAAACATAGGTGGCGTTTAAAAACCTGCCTCGGTCATGAATACTCTGTTTTTCGGGAGAATTGTTACTTCGGCAGATGATGTGAAATAACCCAAGGTGTCGGATCATCTCTAATTCTACAGCTGTTTATTCACTTAGATAAATATCGACACGGCCATTATTTGTTTTTATGCTACTGATAAATTAGAAATTAAATTTTTATTATTTTTGTTTTTTTTAGTCCAAATTACTTTTATTTCAGGTCAGACTTCTGTGTGAATATTTAAGGGAACACCCTGATGATAATACTTTTTGTTCTTTTACAATATTTTCTTCTCTAAGGACCATCGATGCAAGATAAAAAATATTCACAGTATGACCCGCCGCGGACCTCTATGTATACTTTCACACCATAGTTCTCGCTTATTTGTCCACTTCTGTCGAGCACACCATCCGCTGCAAACTTCCTCGCGTCCATTATCCGATATCGCCACCGCACATCCGAATCCCCAGCCTGGAGACTGCAAGGGTTATAGTACTCAACGATGGAAATTATTAATGCATTCCCTCCAAACGTACCCAATGCTTTTAAATACTATTAACCTGATCATTGCACTTCATAGGGATTTTTCCTCGAAAAGCACGAAAGAACGGTACTGCGTTCTTTCGCAGTAAATCGACACGGGGTTCTCCGCACGCGGATGTATTTACAACGAATGTTACAACATAATTGTGATAACTTCACGGTGCAACATATCGCTGGTGATCCCATTCAATACGGGGATATAATAATAGTTACTTGCTTATCGGGATCTCACCACGCATGACTATAAAGAATTGCCCAGATTCATCAGCGGAGTCGAACTGGCCACTCCTAAACAAGAAAATAGGCGCTGCTCTCCCCATAATACTAGTTTGGAAGGAGTTAACATAAAAAACTGACACTATTTTGTTATTACTAACGGTAGCCTGCTGATTACATCAATGTACTTAATCTTTTTCTTCCTCTCCTTTACCAAACCAAATTTCTCTCCTCTTCGCAGTTTCAAATATTAAACTGATAAAAAAATTCTCCTGCATCCATTTTTTCTGCTCCTTTGCGATGATTGCTATAATATTTTTCCCTTTTTGCATATTTATTATAACCCTTTTTCCACCTCAGAATATCTTTATTTTTATTACCGTACATTCTAATGTCTCGATCCTTTTCATTAATTCCATCCCAAAATCCTCAAATTATTGACTTTGCCTATTTCGATTTATTAAAGTGGTTTAATTCTTGTTCATTTAAGTAGTGGCATTGCAGTATTCCAGTGGCCCAGTATTCCAGTTGTATCGAGGATCCTGAGTTTTAATTCCGGGCAGAGAGTTTTTGAAAATCTCACATGAAATCCAGGAGGTAATTAGAACGTGATCAAGAAACGAGCGGTTTCTTGACGAACGGAGTTCATGTCTTAAGATTTAGTTCGGAATGAGACAAACCATCAACTTCCAAAACAAACCAATAAATTCATTACCCTGGTTAGAAGAGAATAATAAAACGGTGGTAGATTTTAACGCTGGCAATCCTCCTGGAAATCATACGTGAAATAGAGGAGCTGTTATAACCTTTTATAAACATCAGTACGCATCATTGAGATAGGGTTTCGCGTCATTTCTCCAAAGAGTAGTCAAGAGCGAGGCTTTCAACATGAAGCCAAACGTAGACCGCGTAAGGAAAGGGTCTGGTGTCTTCATTAGCTTCAATATTTAGAGCAGATTTCTGTTCCGATTTGCGCCCAGCGATTCTTCCGCATGGTGATAATGACCCTCCATCCCAACCCTTCGCCCCGCAGTCTCGCTCCCGGGGTAACCAACTCTTCCTTGCCCCCCCGCCTGGCCCCCGCACATCTCATCAGCAGCGGGATGAACACGACGGAGGAGCCGCCTTCTACTAAAGAAAGGAGAGGAAAGAGACGTGCTCACTGGACCGCCACGTGAATCTACTTGTCTCCATCCTTTCCCCACTCTCACACACTCAACTTAAAACTAAACGTCTCCCCGCACACGCAGTCCCCATCCCGACATTAGCCCCCCATTATTAACGGTCCTTTACGAGATGGGATTAGCTGCCTGGGATTCTGATGGAAGGTTTGTCCCTTGAACCGGTGACGGAGAAAACGGGGGAGTAAGTCATTCGAAATTAATGCCTTTAAAAAACTTCGGGGCGTAGGAGGGGGGTTCGGAAGGGGGGATGGTATCATAACTTGAGCGCCCTACCAGATCTAGAGCCCTCCCTCCGCCTTGCCGAGACGGTTGCCCGGATTGAGGTTCCCAATCGCTCCTCGAGGGGGTTTTGCCACGGCGCGCCGCAAACGTTCAAAAATTAAAGAGGGTGAGGAAGGAAGATTCGACGGAATTTAACACGAGGAGAACGACTGAAAACAACCTTGACACCAAACTACCTCGAAACAGTCCTTAGCAAATACATTTCTCAGAATATTACCTTAGAATCTACATATTTTTAAAAGAAAGACTGGTTATTCCCTCTGTAAATGCTTACATTGTAATTACAGTGCTGTTCAGCCACATTGAAACTGGTATCGTAATTAAGGCACTGTTCAACCACACTGAACCTGGTAACGTGGGTCTCGTATTTCTAGAGCAATGTATTTAACGTGTCCCCACCAATTTATAAATATTTTCCCTAACAGTTCGATTTTCACACATGCGCATGAATTAATTTTCATGAAAATACTACATTAGAAGGCTAATTATTTACATTAGGACAAATTGAATGCTGACACAAGATCCTAGTGAAGCCCCCATGCAGACGTGCCGAGTTACCTACTCGGGATGTATCGCATGACGGCAGCACGGTATCTAAGTACGTAGAGGGATCCTTCTAATCATGCCTTGCCCTTGTAGACACAGACCAGACTCCAATCGCGATTACGCATAGCCTTTAGCCATAGTATTTCATAGGAGTGGGCGCATAGACTAGTCGCATGGCCAAGTGTTCCTTCCCTCCAAATAGTCGAGCCGGAGGGCGTCCCAAGTCCCTCCCTTCCCTTTTAAGCTGGTAACCGTCGAGCACCATCGCCTGCAATCGCGATCACAGGTCGCCGAGGCTTGCCATTCTTAAGCCGATTTGGGACGGAGTTCACAGACGTGGTCCTGGGGAGAAAGGGATGGCCTGCAAAGAAAAATAAACGCCTGCGAGCGGCGATCTTGAAACTTGGCATTTGATCGTCGGCAGCTGAGCATCGCAAAGGACGATCTATCTCCGCAGAGCAGTAAGATCAACTCACAGTGTGCGGAACCATTGCCGAATACCACTGTGGAAGAACAATTCACTGCTAACTAGCCTCGGAAGGAAATTCATTGCAGTTTGCGTTCAATTTTTTTGCAATTCATCACAGGGGAGATTTTAAGTGTCTTGAATTTTTCGTGGAATATGGGAAGAGATTTGGAAAGATATTAGGTTTTGGAGTGGTTTGAAATATACCTCGATCTTCAGATTTGAGTTCACGAATTGAGCGATCGAAAGTTAATTTCTTACATCGGGTTCTACATCAATATAATCACTCTCATTTCTCAATATATTTTTGCCTACCAAAGCATTTCCTTTTGAAATTCTTCCCATGCCAGCATTAAATTTTATTCTTGTAGCGCTTAAACTCTGACTCCTTGTAGATATTGTTCAGGCTTATTGATTCAGTACTCTAGGCTTTCCAATATTTTCGTTTTGTAAATATTCTGAAAACGTTCACGAAAAACTTTATATGACACGGGACACCGCCCCCGCGGTGGAGATGTGAGATCGAAGCGTGTTCGTTTTCCCGCTCCGGGAACACGAATTGGGATAGAAGGGAATTGGTTTAGCAGGGAAGGGACGGTGGGAGGATTCACTTTATCGCTCTTATTGGCCGCGTCAACGCTAAGATGAGTTGATTCACACACACCCACACACGCGCACAAACGCACGCGGGATAACGTCCTCGTATGCCAACCCAGAGGTCGCGCGTTCAAATCCCGCCAAGGTGGTTTTTCCTCCACCTAGGGCTTCGGTATATGTAATTGTCAAATTGTTATATCAATGTTCAAAGTCCGATGTAAAGGTCGAAGTACTGTTTTCAGAACAATACAAAATAAATAAATTATGCCTATTCTAAACGGGGATTCATTCGTTAAACTTTCATCTCGCAAGGCTTCAGCCAAATATCAGTTACTTGTCGAATGGAAGCAAGTAAAATTGGAAACCTAGTTTACCTTAACAAGAAAATTGTCATAAGGTAACCAATTCCTTTTAACTCTTTCCTCTCAAAATTTGAGGTTGGTGGTTTAATTAAAAAGGTAAAGGGATTGGAAATGAATTAATTTGTCAAATGGTCGTTCGGAAACCGGTTTTCAGTTATGCCGCAGTTGATTTTGTTTTCAAGAGCATAAACCTCATCAGCTCTCGATATAAAAGCATTATACGGTCCCATAAGTTGGGTAATCTCGTCGGTAAAAAATAAAAAGAAAAGTCTCGAACGCAGAGTCGACAAGATTTCAGAATGATCGCCAAAATATCGGAAGCGGGGTGTGGTTATGTCTTGCGAGCAACAGAAGCGAGTTGCCAACTGTTCACGGAATCATTTCGATGGGAGAGAGAATGGATCCAAAAGACGTCGACAAATCCTTCCAAGTGTCTCCCCTCCCCCACCACCTCTCATCCACAGGGATCAAACGTCCAAACAGTCCAAGATTACGGAGACAGCAGAGGGCGTGGCAATCGAAGCCACAAGATGAAACTCGGGCGAAGCCCTTTGGCGCCTGCCCATTCCGAATGGAAGGAAGGAAGGAGAGCGGAGCGCCCTCACGTCTTCCAGCTAGCGAAAAAATATGATAATCTAAACTCAGTGAACTAGAAAGGGAGGGAGAGCAGGGAGGAGCTATGTCAAATCATCGTGGGTTTTTGCGATCTCATGTCAAATCCCAAGGATGAATGCGAAGAGCAGGACTTATTTGCCACGCCACGATAAACATCAGGGTACGCAAAAAACGACGATTTCAGGACATGTTTCTAAAGGCATACAACGAAATTGTCTTCAAACGCTTCGGAGAACACAAAAAAACATCACAAGGTTTAAAGACGGTCACGAAACAGTTAAGCTGACAACTTGATAGGCAGGCTATTCATAATAGAAAGGGTAAACTACCGTTAGTTTACGTTTAGTAAGTATATGCTAAGTAGAGCGTGAGGTAGGAGAAAAACGTGGCCCAGGGGTAGAGATGAAATCATTTCATAAACACATCTTACGATAAAGATTCATTAGACATGTGGAGAGTTTGCTGAACTATGTCTACGAGCCATACTGTAAGCCGCCAGAGCGAGAGAGGAGGCGCCGGGAAGCTATCCCAAACAAAGGAATCGCTTGGAGTATATGAATTGCCACATTTGGAAGATATTAAAACGATTATTATCAGGTCATCTACCGGGTAAGGTAGGTTTTCGGATGGATGAAATAAACATTTTGTAAATCAAAATAAAACGCAATCCAGCAACCTACAACTTACTCTAAATCATTTCCCTATTCATCTCTGTGTACTGCCTTCCTCCCATTATGACGTCCAACATCCCTATCCTATTCCTGCCCTTTCCTAGTTTAACTAACGGTATCCCTTCTATTACAGTCTTCAACACACCACTACCACACATTACGCTTTTTCCTGCCTCATAATTTCTCCCAACAAACACCTCTCCTCTTATTTCACCAAACCTAGCACTTCCTCGTTCGTTTTCCTTTCCGTTCAGGCGAGCATCACGTTTTCCGGGTGACTGCCTAAACACATGTCCATATTAAAGAGTGACATTTATTATTATTAGATAATCTACCAGTTAAGATAGGTATTTGGATGGACACAACTACCAAATAAATATTTTATAACTTCAAACAATACCCAATTCAGCAACCTAATCTACATCAGGTCCCTCTTCTTCTCTGTTTATTTCCTTCCTCCTTTCATCCCGTTAAACATCGCTTTCCTGTTCTTGCCCTTTCCTCGTTTACCTAACATTCTCCCCCTTATTACAGTCTTCACCATCCCACTACCGCTCAATACGCATTTCAACCATTTTTCCTGACTCCTTAGCATTTCTCCCAAAAAACCCCTGTCCTCACCCGCCTTTCATTTTTTCTACAATACACGCATTAGTTTTTCCCAACTCAATCTATCAAATGCTTTTTCGAAATCTACGAAACAGGTAAATACGTCCTGATTGTAATCTATATTCCTCTCGATTAGTGATCCCATTACTGCAATGGCATCACGCGTACTTTCCCCTTCCTAAAACCCTTTTTCTTTCTGGAAAATCGCATAACCTTTCTTTATTAATATTGATTCTCATCCCATATTTATCGCACAGACTGCAATTCACTCAGCAATGCTTGCAACCCCTTGGCTGACTGAGCAACTAATGCTTGGTCATCAGCAAACCTAACCATTTTACGAATTCCCCTTAGACTTTCATTCCTACCTCCAGGTCTTCCCATGCCTCTTTATAATTTTCCTCCACGAATACGTTGAACAGCACCGGTGACAATGGGCACCCTGCCTTACACCTTTTCCTAACACTCCCCATCCGGATTCTCCGTTCCCCACTCGCACCTGAGCAGTTTAAACATGTACAGATTGCGGATCAATCTCCTGTCCCTCCAATCCATTTAAATTTTCTGCAATACAAGCATTCATTTTCCCCCATTCACTCTACCAAACACCTTTTCGAAATCTAAAAAACAGGCAAAAAGGTTCTGATTGTAATCTATATTCCTCTCGATTAGTGATCTCATTACTGCAATGGTATCACGCGTACCTCGTCATTTCCTAAACCAAAATCAACAGACGGCCGTGCCGTCGAAACGTAAATACTGTAAGTGTCCTTTTATGTTTCTGTGTGTGTAATATTTATTATCTTAGTGTTTGTGTGTTTGTGCGTCGCCGGAGAGCGTTATTTTCAAGATTATATATACTATACTATAGTGTATATAGACTATTTTAGTATACGAGAGTCATCCGGAAAGTAGTACCTGTTCGTAAAATAAAGACACAAAAGTAAATATTAACAAACATAAAAAATTTTACTTGAAAGAGGATACTTTAAACTACTTCTCAACATAATCTCCAAGCAAATTAAGGAATTTGTCATAACGTGTGACAAGTTTCTGTATTCCTGCTGCATAGTCCTTCGCCGCCAGCTCATTGAGATACAGGGTCACTCCTTCTTTAAGTTCTTCATCGCTGTCAAATCTTTTTCCTGCCAAAAAGTCTTTAAGCTTTGTAAAGAGATGAAAATCTGAAGGGGCCAAGTCCGGGCTATACGGTGGATGGTCGAAAGTTTCCCATTTGAATTGCTGCAAAAGTTTTTGTGTTATCCCAGCTGCATGAGGCCTGGCATTGTCATGAACGAGAATGACACCAGTAGACAATAGACCTCGCCGCCGATTTTGTATTTCCCGCCGTAATTTCTTTAATGTTTCACAATACGCATTGGCATTAATAGTGTCTCCACGGGCCATAAAATCAATAAGCAATACACCTCGTCGATCCCAGAAAAGGGTTGCCATGAGTTTCCTGGTGGACAGAACTGTCTTGAATTTTTTTGGTTTGTTTGGTGAATGAGCATGATGCCACTCCATTGACTGTCGTTTACTCTCAGGTGATGCATAACAAACCCATGTTTCGTCACCAGTAATTATGCGAGTCAAGAAAGAGTCTCCTTCATCAGAATAACGTCCCAAAAACGTCAGTGCTGCAGCCATACGCTTGGTTTTGTGCTCATCTGTAAGCATGCGAGGGACCCATCTTGCACAAATTTTTGCATAATGCAGATGGTGTTTAACAATTTCATGAACAATTGTTCGAGAAACATTGGGAAAATGCTCACAGATGTCATCAATTGTGACGCGCCGATCGTTCCTCACGAATTCGTCAACTGAGCTCACCAGTTGGTCTGTAATGACAGACGGTCTCCCCGACCCTCTACCGTAAGTGTCCTTCTTTCATGTTTAATATTTATTAACCGTATATATATATATATATATATATATATATATATATATATATATATATATATATACATATATATACATATATATATATATATACATATAAACACACACATATATATATATATATATATAAATATATATATATATATATACATATATATACATATATATATATACATATAAACACACATATATATATATACATATATACACACATACAGGTTTGGAGCCAGACGAAAGTTAGTCCACGCAGTGTCTGTTCCTCAGTGAGGCGGCTACAATGGCGTCTGATCCCAGTGGGGCGGCCATTAAGTGATGGTGTCACGTTAAAAACACTAATGAGGAAGGCAACGGGAAACCACCTCAATTATGATTCCCAAGAATATAATGATGGGCACTATAGATAATATGAGTCCTGGCAATGAGGCCGTGTGTCGTGCCCGGCAGCGGGGGAGGCAAGGCTTCCGCGGTCGTCATCCCACGAAACCCTTGCAGGGAAGAAATAACTGCAGCAGGACAGAAGACTCAGAAGAAGGCGAAAGTAGTTAGAATAGGAACCTGGAACGTCACGACAATGTTGAGGAGAGGCAAATTAACAAAATATTAAGCGAGAGATGGAAAGAGGTAATATAGATGCTTTAGGTCTCTGCGAGGTGAGATGGAAGGATAGCGGGGATTACTGGAGTGACAATTATAGAGTGATATACAGCGGCGGGGAAGAGAGCCAACGAGGGGTGGCCGTAATTTTAAATAAAGGGGTAGGAAGAAGCGTAGTCAACATAGAGCAAGAGACAGATAGAATTTTACTCGTAGATATTAAAGCAGAGCGGACGAACTTGGTCATTGTTCAGGTATACATGCCACCGAGCAACCACAAGGAGGAAGAATTCGATAGGATGTATGATGAGTTAGAAGATATCATCGCCAGTGTTCCTGCAGGGAAACATTTGATAGTGATGGGGGATTGGAATCGACGGTAGGCGAAGGAAGAGATGGTGGTGAGGTGGGGGACTATGGGTTAGGCACGAGGAATGAACGCGGGGAGAAAGCAATTGAATTCTGCAGGAGACAGGGGTTAGTCATCACTAACACATGGTTTAGACACCACAAAAGGCGTAGGTATACATGGAAAATGCCAGGTGACGCAGAAAGGTATCAGTTAGGTTATATTATGGTTAGGAACAGGTTTAGGAAAAGTGTGATAAATTCGCACAGTTTCCCAGGAGCGGATGCGGACTCTGACCACAATTTAGTTGTTATGAAATGTAATGTTCGTTTCAAGAAGGTAAGGCAAGGGCGGCGGGTTAGGAAATGGAATTTAGAAGCAGTAAATGGATTAACGAGGAAGGAGTATCAGCAGGCTGTAGAGAAAATGATGGATGACGGTAAAGAACTGAGTACTATCGAAGAAAAATGGGAATGTATCAAGAAAGGGATATTGGAAGCCGCTAAAGACACTATAGGAACCGTTAATGGGAAAAGGATAAGGAAACCATGGGTAACGGAGGAGATGATTGCAAAGATGGATGAGAGAAGAAGATGGAAAAATGTAAACACAGAGTTAGGCAAAATGAAGTACAAAGAGTTAAACAATAAATTGAGAAGGGCCACAAATAAAACAAAAGAAGAATGGTGGAAAACGCAATGCGAGGATATGGAAAGTTTACAGAAGAAGGGTGAAATTGGTGCTGTATACATCAAGATTAAGTTATTATCGGGAAGTAAGAAGGTATGATCTGTGCTAACAGTTAAAGATAAATGGGGTAAGATAATAGTTGAACCAGGAAAAATCCAAGAGAGATGGAAGGAGTATATTGAAACACTGTATGGTAAAAAACGTAGGCCGACAAGGTTAGACATAGAAAAGGAACATGACGTAGAAGAAGATAGCTTAGGTCCAGGCATACTCGACGATGAAATAGAAAGGGCATTAAAGGAGATGAAAGCAAATAAGGCTGTGGGGGTGGACAATATTCCTGTAGAAATGTTGAAATGGTTAGGGAAAGGTGGGAAGAAGGCAATATATGGACTGATTCATAGTATCTATGAAGAACGAATCTGGCCGGAAGATTTTGTGAGATCGGTGTTAGTTCCTATTCCAAAAAAGGCAAAGGCTTCGTCATGTGAGGATTACAGAACAATAAGTTTGATATCCCACGCAGCTAAAGTTATTCTCAGGATCATCAACAAAAGGATATAGAGTAAGGCAAATGATTACTTAGGGGATGATCAGTTTGGGTTCAGGAAAGGAAGAGGTACGCGTGATGCCATTGCAGTAATGAGATCACTAGTAGAGAGGAATATAGAATACAATTAGGACCTTTTTGTCCTGTTTTGTAGATTTCGAAAAAGCGTTTGATAGAGTAAATTGGGAAAAATTAATACGTGTATTGCAGAAAATAGGAATGGATTGGAGGGACAGGAGGTTGATCCGCAACCTGTACATGTCTCAGACAGCTAAGGTGCGAGTGGGGAACGGAGAGTCCGGATGGGCAGTGTTAGGAAGAGGTGTAAGGCAGGGTTGCCCATTATCATCGGTACTGTTCAATGTATATGTAGAGGAAATGATTAAAGAGGCATGGGAAGAACTGGAGGTAGGGATGAAAGTCGGAGGGGAGTTCGTAAAATCGGTTAGGTTTGCTGATGACCAAGCATTAGTTGCTCAGTCAGCCAAGAGGTTGCAAGCATTGTTGAGTGAATTGGAGGTTCAGTGCGATAAATATGGGATGAGAATCAATATTAATAAATCAAAGGTTATGCAATTTTCCAGAAAGAAAAAGGCTAAGCTAAATATTAAAATAGGCGGGGAAAAAATATAGCAGGTAGAACAGTTTACATATCTCGGAAGTTTTTTGGACCAATACGGTCAAAGTGGTAGTGACGTGAGGAGAAGAATTGCGCTAGGCAAGGAGGCTTTCAGCTGCGACAAAAAAACTAACAATTCATTCACAGATACCACAACACTGTTACAATGTTTCCGTGCTAACATCCCTTCCCCCATTCGATAACCCTATAATTTTAAAGACAATGGAATACGCATTTATATGGCTGTGTAAAGCCCATCAATCTCCAGGACTCAAATTGTCGTTCCCTAAATGGGTGGGGGGGCTAGGATGGATGGAAGTAGTGTATTTGTTTCTTGCGAGGTGTTGGGACAATTTAATCATCCGCATACAATTTGTCATCCCTTCCTGAGTTTTGACTTATACAGCCCTTATGATGACTTTGTGAGTTAACGCCTTGGTCATGGGTGTTGTGGGATCTGTGGATGAATTGTTAGTATTTGTTACTATTTCCGCATCCTCCTTATTCCATCTCCGCTCCCCTCTGGCCTCCCTATCCCCCTCCATAACCTCCTCCTTCACCCCTCTCCCACCACCTGTTCCCCGCTCCGCTTTCTCCCCCTCCACATACCCATCCTTCACCCCTCCCCCACTGCCTGTTTTTCCCCCTCCCTCGTCCCCTTCTCTCTCTGCACCACATACCCATATACCTCAGTCCTATCTTATCTTCCGAAGAAGACGGAGCTCAAGTCCGTCGAAATTATCAAGATAATATTGTGAGTGTTCTTTTTATGTGCTCTCGTGCTGTGTGTTACTGTCTAAGTTTTTTATTCAACACTTAAGATAAGATATGACTGAGTCATATCTTATCTTCCGAAGAAGACGGAGCTCAAGTCCGTCGAAATTATCAAGATAATATTGTGAGTTTTTATTATGTGTTCTCGTGCTGTATATATATATATATATATATATATATATATATACATACATATATACATATATATATAATGTAAAAGGATTAATTAGTCGACACAAACACAGAAACTGAAACACATAAAAGAGGGACTCCCTGGTTTTCGAATTTTCGTTGGCGCAACCATCTTTCTCAAGAGGAATTAGGAACAGAACTGAGTGGTTATATTTTCATGACTTTTTATGTAATTGGATTTTCGGGAAGCTTATAGTTAGCTAAAAGAAGAGTATTTTAGAGAGAGTCATATAAATGTAAAAGAAGGGGCTGTTACAGCTTCAATAAAAAATAATAAAGTAAAGCCTTTTCCAACGATATATGTCATAAGGAAATTACGTGAAATTAAGTTAGATACTTCATCGTCGGCAGACAAATAATTGTAATGTTCCGTTTTCACAGCATGGATATTTGTTCACACGTGTAAGATCAACCCATCTTAATTTTAATGTATTTGGCAGCACTTTTTTACATTTAATTCTATGAGATCTAATCTAAACACAAGATGGACATGCAGCATCTTTTCATCTTCGCTCCCAATAAAAGGGCTTTCCCAAAATAATTCCTCTCAACCAACAATCCGCGTTATTGAAATTATAATTATTACCATTTGAAAGATATTGCATCTCTCCTTTTCGACGTAATTCATGCATCATTTCCACTTCATTAAAATCTCTCATAAAAATCTGCATAGGATAGGCATTGCTTCAATCCTTACAGAAAATTTCCTGGCGCCCCCAAGGTATGACATTCATTGGTGCCAATTCCGTGCAGCGTATGTATTTTACATTTTCGGGTGGCGGGTGAAAGGTGACGGCCCCCAGAGCTCACCTGTGAGCCTCGACCCTTTGGATGGATCCAGGGCTGGGCGGCGGAAGGCCGGGGCAAGGGGTCGGGATCGATCCGAGGGGCGACTAACTCTCGTGGGAGGGCGTGGGGAGGTCAAAGCGAGAGGGGGTGGCAGGGAGACATAATATCGTAGGGTGAGCGCACACGGAGTAGGGGGAAGAAGGAGGCGTTGGAAGGGGGGGCAGGGGGAAGGGAGAGTCGGGAGCAGGGGGCGCGGGAGGAAAAAAGAGCCCGAGGGGACGTGCGAGAGATAAACGCGGGGCGCTGTGTTGTTAATTGCGCGCCACAGATTTTTAAGTGGTTGTGGAGTTCGATGGTTGTTTGAGGAAAGGAGAGATGCCGGGGGCAGGGGGGCGGGCGGATGGAAAGCGTAGGACGACACCGTACACCCTGCAAAAACCGCTCCTGGCCAATTCCTCCCAGGAAAAGAACAACGCCCCTCTCTCCCCCGAACGTCGGCCTTCCTTCCTTACCATTAAAAGCACACCACTTAGGGAAATCGCACGCCCCCCTTTCCCTCCGGCCGGGGGACACCTAACCAGCGCGCCCCCCTCCAAGCCAGGACGACCAAACACGCCCCCACATACACTTGAAAAACTTCCCCCGGGGGCGCCACCCTTCGCATACCTCCTCCTCCTTAAAACCACCCACTCTCTCCCGCAACAGTTAACAAACCTCCGATTGTAATTCATTCATTAATTGTCTCTCCCCCCGGGCAACATAGATGCGACATGAGGGAAGAGAGAAGTGGGCCGTTACTCGGTTGAGGAACGGGTGAGAGGAGAGAGAAATCCGGTCGTCCGAGGGGACATCGCTATGGACACGACTCCCACATTCCAGGAGACGCGCTTCTTCGAGATGAGAGAAGGGAAGGGGGTTGTTTGTCCCCAGCCCAAAGGGAAACGGTGTGCACTCCCTCCTCCCGCATTCAGCTCCGGCGCCAGGGAAACACCCACGAAAGCCTACTACTGAACAATTACCACGAAAAAGATTGGAAGGGCTCAATAATGCAGCTTAAGCACACGTGCTGAATGTCACATTTACGTAAGAGTGTATTCCGATGAGCCTGGTTTTGTCAAGATCTAGGAGATACAAAGGAAAGTACCATCAACCTCCAATTCCAAATCATTCCCACTCATATGTCAAATTAAATGGCAAAATCTCTCATTAAATATTGATCTTTATGATGAAATTGACGTACCAAACATGAATGGAGATTGAAGAATACGTAGACCTTACACAACAAATCCAAACACCATTTAAAAAGTCATATACTCCAGAAAAGGAGGAAGACGTCGATAGAGTAAACGACCAGTTAGAGGATATTACAGGATGTGTTCTTACTGAAAACATTTGACAGTGATGTGGGATTGGAATGCGGAGGGTAGTCGGAGGAAGTAATGGTGATAAGGTGGGGGACTATGGTTCATGCACGAGGAATGACCGCGGGTTGAAAGCAATTGAATTCCGCAGGAGAAAGGGGTTAGTCATCACCAACACATGTTTAGACACCACAAAGAGCGTAGGTATATATGGAAAATGCCAGGTGAATCAGAAAGGTATCAAATAGATTATATCATGCTTAGGCACAGGTTTAGAAAGTGTGATAAATTCGCAGTTTCCCGGGAGCGGATGCGGACTCAGACCACAATTTAGTTGTTATGAAATGTAAAGTCCGTTTCAAAAAGATAAGGCAGGGGCGGTGGTTTAGAAAATGGAATGTAGAAGCATTAAATGTATTAACAAGGAAGGAATATCAGTAGGTTGTAGATAAAATCGTGAGAGAGTTTAGTATTATCGAGGAAAAACGGGAATAAATAAAAAAAACGATTTAGGACGCTGGAAAAAAACTATAGGACCTGTTAATAGGAAAAGGGTAAAGAAACCACGGACCACGGGTGAGATGATTAGAAAGATGAGAGAAAAAATGGAAGGGAGTAAACATAGAGCTGGGCAGAAGGAAGTACAAAGAGTTAAATAATAATTTGAGCCGGACAAAAACATGTAACAAAACACAAATAACAAAAGAAGCATGGTGGAAGACGAAGTGCGAGGATATGGAAAGTTTGCAGAGGAAGGGGATATTGGTGGGCTCTACAGCAAGATTAAATCACTATCGGAAAGTAAGAAGGGAATATCTGTACTAACAGTTTAGGATAAGTGGGGTAATATATTTATTTTATTTATTTATTTATGTGGATGTAGATAATAGTTGACACAAAAAAGATCCAAGAAAGAAGGAAGGAATATATTGAATAACTGTATTGTAAAAAACTGAGGCCAACAAGCTTAGGCACACAAAGAGAATATGAGGTCGACGATTTTTTATATGTGTAATATGTAAAATAAACATATGTATAAAACATTACAAT
Source organism: Hetaerina titia (assembly GCA_037158775.1). NCBI lineage: Eukaryota > Metazoa > Arthropoda > Insecta > Odonata > Calopterygidae > Hetaerina > Hetaerina titia. The sequence goes on along the minus strand of CM073777.1, from coordinate 12,172,480 downwards.
ATCTACCCTCTCTGAGTTCAATGGTGGAAGGGGCGCGACATTCATATCCTCTGTTTAGAGGAATAACAAAAGAGTACAAAGATATGCTGAAACCTGCTGCTAGTTAAACAGATGATAAATTCCATTCATGGCCATTTTCTTCAATATAATGTACGATAAACATCAAAATAGCTACTTTAACAACAACAGTCATTTATTACTCCTTAATTTCATAAGAAGATGTACAACATCTTAGAGGCATATTCAAAGTTGGTGAAAATACTAATCCAAAGAAATTCTCAATAAAACAGCACAAAATTAATTTGAAATATGATCTGTGGCAACAGTTCTTGAGTTTGAAACTTTTAAATATTTATAGGCATCCCTAAAATGCAGTCTGGGAAGGTGTTAATTCAATTTTTTGCTTGATATTCAAACTAGTACTGCAATAAATAATCGAAATGACAGCACCAGTAAATCCGCTACATTTTCTTTAAGGATATTACCATTTGCACGATTGCGGCGTTCCACTTCATATGCTGCATGGATGTCGCATATCAAATCGTAACAGCTGCTATAGGCGTGAACAAGCAAAATCTTTACGTTTTGATTTTAAAAATCCACGATCTTAATGGAAAAGTAATCGCAAAATATTTTACCAAATTTCTGCAGTTTGAAGATTAATTTGACGGATCGTTCCTCATGCAAATAAAGGTTGTGTGTCTTCTATTAATATTTCGAAAAATCCAGGAACTCTATAATCATGTAATGGTATCAGTCTTAAAATGATTCCAAAAACTTATTGCGGTTTAATAGGATATGTATATATTGTAATCTTAGGAATAACTTTGCCGTTATGAGCATATTTCTTAGAATTAACAGTTTCTCAGAAATTAGAGTTAAGATATTTTTATTAAGAAAGAGAGAGTCCCAGTTAAATGATTATTTATAAAACATCATACCTTCAGCATATGAAATATGCATTATGTATATTTCGTATTTTTGTAATTGAAAGAGTAAAAGCACAGAGATAATTAATACACTATGAAAATATTTTCTGTGATAAACGAAACGCAATACCATATTTGATACTGAAAAATACGTGATATAATGCCAGAAATATAATGTATCCCAGAGGAATTACCATTTCTCAATAAAACATCCAAATTATTGCGACATCACAGAGGAATATGTCTTGATTCTTTTATTTTTGGTCAGTCAATACGTGACTGAATCTAAGTGAGGAAATAAATGAAAAACAGATGCAGTCCACACCAATTAAACACAAAATTTGTTCTGACAACATCAAAAAGACACGAGATACTTGCCGATGAAGATCGTTGATTTTTAAAGAATGTCTGTGGAATAGTCACATGACACTCAGAAATTGCATACGAATACAGTAAAAAGAAATAATACACATTTTAAAAATGGGGAAGTATTCACTGCCTTAAATTCACAACTCATTGACCATTCTATGAATTTGACAAACTTGAATTAGAAAGCGTTTGGTGCAAACGGAAAAAGGATACAAAGACAAGAGGCATATTGGTGTGCTCATTTCACAGAACCCCAGCTTGCAATACTACTGTCCTGCATATGTAAGCTCGACGACCAATTATCCACTTTCAGCAACAAACATACCACCAATATAATTATTATCATTGTTTATATTAATCTACCGTCCAAATTCATTATAGAAATAGTAAAGACATTTCATTTACAAGTCAATTAATCGCTGCTTGGACAAGATATATTCGCGTTTGCATGTGTGTTAGTTGATATTATATTTATTTGCATGCGTGTAAGTTCAAAGGTTTTTGCATGAATATATACGTCTCTATTGTTGTGAATTATTATCTACATCTACATAAATACCCTGCGAGCCACCAAAAAGGTGTGTGGCAGGGGGTGTAGCACCATGAGGGAAGGGTAAGGGTTGAGGGGGTTGGGGGTTAGGTGAGGAAAGGTGGGAGGAACCTGTAAGAAAAAATATATACATATTCCGCGGTGGTCTAGCGGGTAGAGCGTTGGACTGCTGACCGGAGGGTCCCGGGTTCGATTCCCGGGCAAGGCTCTTTGGGCACCTGCAGCTCCACCCAAGCTTGTTGATTTTTCGGGTACCAGATCTTCCTGGGAAACCATAACCGGCACAGGGAAAGGAACTGGCCCCCCTACCCTGATGTGTGAATATTCACACGCCGTTGGGCTTGGTACACGGGTGAGCTCTACCATAAACACAGTAGTCAACCCGAAGGTTGGTTTAGTAGGTGATGGTAGAGCTCACCCATGTACCAAGCCCGACGGCGTGTGAATATTCACACATCAGGGTAGGGGGGCCAGTTCCTTTCCCTGTGCCGGTTATGGTTTCCCAGGAAGATCTGGTGCCCGAAAAATCACATATTTAGAGCTGCAGTTTCCCAGAGTACCTTGCCCGTGAATCGAACCCGAGCCCTCCAGTCAGTAGTCCAACGCTCTACCCCCTGGACTACCGCGACTCATGATGAATATATATATCTTTATATATATATATATATATATATATATATATATATATTAGAAATTCATCAAGGCTTTGTACAGGGATTAGTATCTTTGAATGTATTTTTGTTTCCCGTCCCGTGATAGAAACAACATGAAGAGCGTGGGCACTTGTTAACCCCAAAAGAACCCTTCCTCGTCGAACAAGTGAGATTATTCTATCAGCGAGAGGAAGTTTGATTGCAATATTGGCGGATACACGAAGAGGCAGTCGTTTCCTATTTCATGATCACAAGCATAGACGTCCCCTTTTCGATTGAAGTAGGCATAGCCTAGCAGACAAGCGAAGACGGGCTAAGAGGCATGCATGAAGAAGAGGCAACGGCTATTCTCAAAGAACCTAACAAGGAAGCAGTTCATCAAAACGTTCGTGTAGAGCATGACGCTCTACGGATTATGGAAATGGAACAATTGAAAAGCGGAATAGCGAAGAGTATGAACCTTCGAAACAAGGTGTGCTGGAGGAGAATTCTGAAGATTAAAAGGTCAGACCAAGCGAGAAACGAGGAAGTATAGAGAAGGGGAGGAAAGTATAATATGGAGAACTTCAATCGATATAAGAACTCGATAGAATGGACTTACCCTGACGACAATCGATTTGTTAGAAGATTAATATAAGGGAACATTGAAGTTCCCCCGAAAAACACCAAGAAAATGACATAAGGTAAATTAAGAAAAAAGTAATAGGGAGAAGATATCAAAGGGTGAAGGACTAAGTCAGAATAAAGAAGGATGGAGGGCTTTAGTACTGTTCGAATACCAATGTTAGGGTTGAAATGATGATGAGTATTGGTGAGGAGTTGTATTAGCAAAGTCAGATTGTATGAGGAAACGTCAGTCCCTTATGACAGATGAGAATATGGGAAACATCCATATTAACAGTGACTGATCCCATCTTACCAAAGTCAATTCTTTCTGTTTTTATTAGGTGCTCTTCGATTTCCATGCGCCATGAAAACGCTCACAAGGCCGGGTCTGAACAAGCTAGACCCCTCAAACTAAAACGCTGGTATTTGTATTGCACACTAAATACGTCATTCTTCATTGCGGCCTATGAATATGGAATCTAAGAGATGGGGATGGAATATATTTTATAAAAATTATGACTGAACAGAGGAAAAAATATGAATGAAAAAATAGCAATATGAACTCTTTATGAATTTGCATTTTTTGTCATTTAATTTCCGTGTATCCAAATTGACTTCCTTTTAAATCAGTACCTTATTTTTCAAGATTCTTCACAATTTAAATATACAAGGAACGTAGCTACGGTCGTGAATCAATGTAAACAAAAAAAATACCGGGACCGTAAACTTGATTGGCACTAACTGATAAGACACCAGTTGTTTTGTTTGTTGTTAGTTTATCACTTTTTGCCAATCAAGTTTACGGTCCCAGTACTTTTTTTGTTTACAAAGATTCTTCAAGTTTAGGAAAGGAAATACTTTCATTGCAATATATTCAGTTTCATCCATACGTTTCGTTATTTTTTAAAAAATATCCGCACTGATTGTTTTAAATCGTCTAAGATGGAATACCTGCTTTTCCGGGTATGTTTTCCTTTTGGACATTGAACACGTTTTTGTTCGCCATTGAGCCTTAAAATGAGCGTTTCCTTCCATATTAAAATTGGCATAACGCGATTATGCCTAACTTTCCGAAATTAACGAAATTCCAACCGATTCATCATAGCTTGTAAGCAGCAGTGACCATTACCAATCAAGATCGAACAAGTGGAATAATAAGCGACAAGTAAAATCATTCCCTATTAAATAAGGCAGTATAAAGACCTTAGAAGAGATGAAGAGGGACCTGATGTAGTTTAGGTTGCTGGATTGGGTTTTGTTTGGAGTTATAAAATATGTATTTGATAGTTGTGTCCATCCAAAAACCTACCTTAACCGGTAGATTACCTAATAATAAAAGACCTTGGAATACATACTCTATAATATTAGAAAGCGTCAAATTCATCAAGTACCAAACCGTTCCATTTACCAAAAACGTTCTTACCGCAATGAGTGAATGAACGAACATTCGATAAAAAGACAGAAGTCGCAGTTCATAAAGAACATTACGATGATTTCGGTAGTCATAAAACCCCCCAATCCAACATACCTTGTCATGCACCCTTCCCATTAGTCGTATCGTTGATTCCATGAGAGCTCTACCATCACCTACTAAACCGACCTTCGGGTTGATTATTGTGTTTATGGTTTTTTATATACATACACACACACACACACACACATATATATATATATATATATATGCACACACACACATTATATATATATATATATATAAACCCATAAACACAGTAATCAACCCAAAGGTCGGTTTAGTAGGTGATGGTAGAGCTCACCCATGTACCAAGCCCGACGGCGTGTGAATATTCACACATCAGGGTAGGGGGGCCAGTTCCTTTCCCTGTGCCGGTTATGGTTTCCCAGGAAGATCTGGTACCCCGAAAAATCAACTAGCTTGGGTGGAGCTGCAGGTGCCCAGAGTGCCTTGCCCGGACCCTCCGGTCAGTAGTCCAATGCTCTACCCACTAGACCACCGCGACCCGCTATATATATATATATATATATATAAATATATATATATTCATATATTAAAATATACATATATATATATATATATATATACATACATGCACACATACCCTCGCGCAATCCCTAACCTGTACGTTAATACTTGTAATGAACTAAGTCCTGGGGAATTTGGCTACAAGCATTCTGGTCCCTTATCGTTCTTGGAAAAAATGACATTTTAAACCTGTCAGTCTTGCAGTCTATCTCTCTAGTCTTATATTCGTGATCCCTTCGACCGTAATACGTTGGGGTTCGTATTATATCCTTGATGTCATCGGAAAAGGGCCCATCTTTAAATGTTTTAATAAGTTTAATCTATATTGGAAACGCCGCTGTGTAAGAGAATCCCAACCTAAATTGTCTAGCAAAGTGGATACGCTGCTGAGTTGGTCATAACAATGTTTGACAAATCTAGCCCCCCTCCGCTGAACTCGATCTAATTCCGAAACCAAATTTATATTATGAGGATCCCATATACTGGCAGTATACTCTAGGTGGGGCCTGACCAAGGCAAGGAAACATCGTTCTTTCACCTTTTCGTCGCATTTACCTAGCACTTTTTTCACAAATCCCAATTTTTTATTAGCACGACCGCATATTTCTCGTATTTGTTTTCCCTAGGACAGATCGTGAGTAATTGTTACAATCATTAATGTATTAGTTTTGCATTTGATTTTATTCTGTTTGAAGGGTAGTTACCTAACAACCCTGCCACACGCCCTTGCGGTGGCTTGCGGATATTTGTGTCGAAGTATATGAAAAATGGCTGGATCTTCAGGCAGAGTGAATTTTTAGGAATAGATAAAAGGCGTCCAATGTAAAATATTTATTTTGCGTGAAAACATAACGCAATCATAAAGCTGATTCCGTATCTTAGCGGCACACATGGCGAAAAAAATGTAATGCACTCCTTTTCGACATGGCAAACGTCTGTGAAAGCTCTAGGATTCCGATTATACATTCACACGCCGCCAGAAACCAACCGCATTCGGAGGGAGCATTCTCCGACATTCCCTTTCATTGGTCTTCCTCTTTTCACATGACAGAGATAGTCTATTAATTGGCAATAACTAATTAAACCGAAACGGAAAATTCAATACCGTAAATTATATCAAATTAATTATTCTTAATTATAACCATTGCTCATTTCAGAAACATCTAAGAATTAAAAAACGATTTATTTTCATTCATGATAAATTCGCTGCTCGTTATTCTCTGTGTAGTGAATTACTCGAAGAATGAGAATTATGCTAAGGTAATATAATAGTTTAAGTTAAAGATAACATTTAGGAGGATTCATTTTAGAATAATACATTTATAAAACTGTCTCTGACTCTGGCACTCCAAATTGACAAGTATTCTGAGCATAAACCTCATTGAAGCAAAACGGAGCGCAAATATCTCCAAGCTGTTATAACCAAGAATAAATTTCAATGTCAAGACTCAACTTTCAGGGTAAAAGTTGGTATTTCTACCGAGTTCAAAGCAGATCTAAATGTCTTTTCAGACATATTAACGGACTAGCACCTTTCCAGTAGGTAGCAATATACCTTAAAATGATAAATTTTTGCGCGAAAGGCGTCCTTCGTCTTAGGAAAAGTTTACTTTTCTTAAAGCGACGGAGTAAAACTCATTGAAATAACTTAAATCATAAGTAACGTAAAACGGGTGAATCTTGTAAGGAAAAAAATCCTCTATTCGTTTTTTCCAAATTGTGGGGCGTTTCCAAACAGGAAAAGTTGAATAATGTGGGGTAAATTACAATATTACGTTGCCTTCTCATTCGATCAACGTGAAAGTGAAATGACACAATTTCTGGCGTAATATGGTGAAAATCCTTCATTATGAAAGAGGACACTTTGCTTTTCCACATATAATTTTCTAATTCCGACTTAGGTTTCGTTACACGGTAACAACTTCATCTTAAGATGATGAAACCTAGGCCGTAATAAAAAATTCTACAAGTTTACTTGTGTATGGAAAAGTAAAGTATCTTCTTCCATGTTGTAAGTAAAAAGTCATTATTACGCGTAAGATTTATATTCGCCCACGAAATAAATTTAATATTTTCACTATATTCCTTTTTCATTCAATGCCCTCAGCTCTAATGTATAGTATTTCCGGATTTTATTGCCTACGATGATAGAGAGGGTAACAGAGCCCTCTTTGGGGTTTCGGAAACAATTCCCTAGATGAATGGGAAGTTGGAGCAGCTAGCTCTCTTGCCGTTTAGGGCCCAAAAGCAGAATGTTTCCGACGAATTACGATCTTCCTGCTGGAATCGAGGTCACGCCCAAACGACAGTGATTAGGAAGAAGATGTGACAAACACGCGTGAGAACCGGAGGCGGCGAGGCGAGCACGTCAAGATCACCACGTTCTCCATACCACGCACACATGCAACAATCTCATTTCGGTGACTAATGAATGCAGCCGATCCCTACCCCCCCCTCCCCCGAAAATTGACCCGCAATTCCCGACAGCCTGCCCGCGGCGGCTCCGATCGTGGGGGGAGGTAGCAGAGGAATCACTCCCAGGGGAGAGGGGCACCGGCGCTTATTCCCGCCGGCCTTCACTCAACCCCTGGGGGTCGAGAGCCGATTGAAGAAAGCGTGCCCGACGCCTCGCCGTCGAAACAAACAGGGAAACCGGTAAACGGAAAGAAGAGGAAAATAAACTAGGAAAATGTTCATTGGTGGAGAAAAGGAAGGAGAGGGGGATGATAACTTCACATAAAACACCAAATCGGTGTCTTGACATGTCATTTGGGCTCTTCAAGTTTTTATAAAAATACGCTGAGAGAATTTTGCGAAACGGCGCGGAATAAATATCATTGGAATTCCGAGAACGGGGTGGTTGAGAGCAGGAACGGGTGGAGGAGTTTAGAGGGGGAGAGAAAGGGAGGTCTGGGTTAAATTTATATTTCTGGCGTGTGGGTATTGTGCGTGAGCGCATGCATGCATGGGATCGGGTCGTATTTCCTTTACAGGAGAGCATAGCGGCGTCGTTGCAGACGAGGGAGGGAAAAGAAGTATCTGAACGTGACCAACCCGTTCACCGGGCTTTTCCCCAAGTCGGCCCCGGGAAACCCAAAAGGAGAAGGGCATCACTCCCCGGCAGAGCCCTTCTCAATAACCCTAAACCGAGTACAACACCTTCAAGTCTCTTCGCCTCAAGTCACGTTCCCCAAACAAAGAGCGGGCGAGGAAAGTGGGGACAGTGTTTTCCCGGGAATGGAACACGAGGGTTTAGGGAGAAAGGGGGGTTGGCGAAGAGAAGGGTGTGCGGGAGGGCGCGGGGGCGGTTGTGCTCCGGACGGCGGGAGGACCACTATGGGCGGGGCCGCGTTTCCTCGCCTCCGCGCATGTGACCGGAGGAGACGGAAGCGAGAGGTATTAATCGTGGGCAAGGGATGCCGCGAGGGATCCTTCCGGGAAATGCGACTTACGAGGACGAAAACATCACGCCCGGAGCAACACTTAGGGAGAAATCTATCGCGGGGATAGGGACGGGTCGAAGGTTTGGTTTGACAGGCGAGAGGGCAGAGCTCGACCATGCGCATGCGTGGATATCACAAAGCTATTTCTCCCGCCGTGTGCTCCCAATGGATCCCGGAAAGATCCAATAACCCTAATAACTCCCTACTCGCCAAAGTAGAAGCTTGAATGTCCAGAGGTCACTAATTGTTTGAATCTGGAACCAAGTCAGGAGCAGGACGCTATACCAACTACGGAAAAGATATAATTACGAGGGTCATCCGGAAAGTAGTATCCGTTCGTGAAATAAAGACACAAAAGTAAATATTAACAAACATAAAAAATTTAATTTGAAAGAGGATACTTTAAACTACTTCTCAACATAATCTCCAAGCAAATTAAGGCATTTGTCATAACGTGTGACAAGTTTCTGTATTCCTGCTGCATAGTCCTTCGCCGCCAGCTCATTGAGATACAGGGTCACTCCTTCTTTAAGTTCTTCATCGCTGTCAAATCTTTTTCCTGCCAAAAAGTCTTTAAGCTTTGTAAAGAGATGAAAATCTGAAGGGGCCAAGTCCGGGCTATACGGTGGATGGTCGAAAGTTTCCCATTTGAATTGCTGCAAAAGTTTTTGTGTTATCCCAGCTGCATGAGGCCTGGCATTGTCATGAACGAGAATGACACCAGTAGACAATAGACCTCGCCGCCGATTTTGTATTTCCCGCCGTAATTTCTTTAATGTTTCACAATACGCATTGGCATTAATAGTGTCTCCACGGGCCATAAAATCAATGAGCAATACACCTCGTCGATCCCAGAAAATGGTTGCCATGAGTTTCCTGGTGGACAGAACTGTCTTGAATTTTTTTGGTTTGTTTGGTGAATGAGCATGATGCCACTCCATTGACTGTCGTTTACTCTCAGGTGATGCATAACAAACCCATGTTTCGTCACCAGTAATTATGCGAGTCAAGAAAGAGTCTCCTTCATCAGAATAACGTCCCAAAAACGTCAGTGCTGCAGCCATACGCTTGGTTTTGTGCTCATCTGTAAGCATGCGAGGGACCCATCTTGCACAAATTTTTGCATAATGCAGATGGTGTTTAACAATTTCATGAACAATTGTTCGAGAAACATTGGGAAAATGCTCACAGATGTCATCAATTGTGACGCGCCGATCGTTCCTCATGAATTCGTCAACTGAGCTCACCAGTTGGTCTGTAATGACAGACGGTCTCCCCGAACGCTCATCGTCGTGTGTGTTCCCCCTCCCCATGTTGAAGTTGCGACACCACCGCCGAACAGACGACTCGTCCATTACATTGTCTCCATACACCTCCTTTAATTGGCGATGAATATCACATGGGCGAACGTTTCTTGCATTGAGGAATTTAATCACTGCCCTCACTTCACAACGGGCGGCGTTCTCAATTTTTTTAAACATTGTAAACAATCACAGAAACAACACAGGCAATGCTAGCTTCACGCAACTTGGCTCAGAGAAGGCAGACAAGCCACTGAAGCTATCTGACCTCGTCCAGCGGCTACTCGCGTCGTCAGCACTTCATGCGGCACGAACGGGTACTACTTTCCGGATGACCCTCGTATATACATACATACTCTTGAAGGTGACGCACTACGGCGACGCACAAACACACAAACAGTAGGTTAATAAATATTAAACATACAGAAATATAAAAGAAGGACACTTACGGTAGATATTGACGTTTCGACAGCACGGCCGTCGTCATCAGATGACGACGGCCGTGCTGTCGAAACGTCAATATCTACCGTAAGTGTCCTTCTTTTATGTTTCTGTATGTTTAATATTTATTAACCTTATATATATATATATATATATATATACATATACATATATATACACATATATACATATATATATATATATATATACATATATACATATATATACATATATACACACATACAGGTTTGGAGCCAGACGAAAGTTAGTCCACGCAGCGTCTGTTCCTCAGTGAGGCGGCTGCAATGGCGTCTGATCCCAGTGGGGCGGCCATTAAGTGATGGTGTCACGTTAAAAACACTAATGCGGAAGGCAACGGGAAACCATCTCAATTATGATTCCCAAGAATATAATGATGGGCACTATAGATAATGAGTCCTGGCAACTACGGGACTCGGCCCAAGAGGCCGTGTGTCGTGCCCGGCAGCGGGGAAGGCAAGGCTTCCGCGGTCGTCATCCCACGAAACCCTTGCAGGGAAGAAATAACTGCAGCAGGACAGAAGACTCAGAAGAAGGCGAAAGTAGTTAGAATAGGAACCTGGAACGTCACGACAATGTTGAGGGGAGGCAAATTAACAAAATATTAAGCGAGAGATGGAAAGAGGTAATATAGATGCTTTAGGTCTCTGCGAGGTGAGATGGAAGGATAGCGGGGATTACTGGAGTGACAATTATAAAGTGATATACAGCGGCGGGGACGAGAGCCAACGAGGGGTGGCCGTAATTTTAAATAAAGGGGTAGGAAGAAGCGTAGTCAACATAGAGCAAGAGACAGATAGAATTTTACTCGTAGATATTAAAGCAGAGCGGACGAACTTGGTCATTGTTCAGGTATACATGCCACCGAGCAACCACAAGGAGGAAGAATTCGATAGGATGTATGATGAGTTAGAAGATATCATCGCCAGTGTTCCTGCAGGGAAACATTTGATAGTGATGGGGGATTGGAATCGACGGTAGGCGAAGGAAGAGATGGTGGTGAGGTGGGGGACTATGGGTTAGGCACGAGGAATGAACGTGGTGAGAAAGCAATTGAATTCTGCAGGAGACAGGGGTCTGTAATGACAGACGGTCTCCCCGAACGCTCATCGTCGTGTGTGTTCCCCCTCCCCATGTTGAAGTTGCGACACCACCGCCGAACAGACGACTCGTCCATTACATTGTCTCCATACACCTCCTTTAATTGGCGATGAATATCACATGGGCGAACGTTTCTTGCATTGAGGAATTTAATCACTGCCCTCACTTCACAACTGGCGGCGTTCTCAATTTTTTTAAACATTGTAAACAATCACAGAAACAACACAGGCAATGCTAGCGTCACGCAACTTGGCTCAGAGAAGGCAGACAAGCCACTGAAGCTATCTGACCTCGTCCAGCGGCTACTCGCGTCGTCAGCACTTCATGCGGCACGAACGGGTACTACTTTCCGGATGACCCTCGTATGAACAAATTGAAGTGTTGTTTACCGCGATTAATTGCTGCGATGAATTTGAGAGAGTGGGACTCAGCGACTGAAAGGAAACGATGTCTCAACGTTAAGAAAGACAGTGCGCCGATGCATGAAGTTCGTCAAAGGTAAGGCAATGAAGGTAGAATTCGATGAACCGAGTAAAAGCGAAGACAAAGAGGAAAATGAAAAGCTTTAAAAAGACGATAAATTGGAGAACAAATAGCTGAAACTGTAGAGATTCTGAAGTAAAAACGTTTCCCCTAGACAACAGCAGTATGCTTGTCTATACTAGCTGTACACCGGTCTACTTCTATTTCTTTGCATCTTTGTTCACTGTGTCTGTATTCAATCAATCGCCTCTCCGTAACCGCTTCTTTACCCAAGACCATTATTCTTTTAGGGTTACTAATACTCCGTTTACCTTCCTCCAAACCTTTCCCAAAAAATTGAACTCTTCTAATTACTCTAGCTCATATCTTGTCCATATAGTTTATGCTAGTCTACAATTCTCGTATGTTTATCGTACTCACTTCTTGAGATTAATCCAACGATTAATCTCACCTCATAACCATAGAGTTAATTATGTAGAGAAAGTAATAATTCTAAACCTTTGACTGAATGCCTGACTAACCGTAAAGACTGCTGATTTCCCCTCTTTGGTCTAAAATATAAAACGAATATTCCATTCCATTTTGTCACCTTTTTTTACTTTCGCAAGATGTTTCGCGCTGAATATTTTCTGAACAATAAAATTGCCTATCTTTCCGCCTCATATGGTGAAAAAATTTGGCGCAGTGGTGCAGAATTTCAATCGTGTTTCAATAAATCTAATTAGGTTTTGTAGTTCCTAAGGCGAAAGAGTAGCAATAAATTTGGAACCAATTTGGATGCAAAAAACTAGAAATATATTTCCAGAGTGATACATGTAAGCATCGCAAGATAACAGCCGACTTTGAACTATCAGACCTTCTCAAGCGAAGGTAATCTATTTTACCCCACCACCAGCAATTGAGTTAGTTTTTACCGATATTTGTTAAGTAATCTACCGCTTAAGTTAAGCTTTGGAAGAATACAACTACCAAATAAATATTTTGTTTCTCCTTACAAAATCAACCCAACATCTTACTCTACATCAGGTCCCTCTTCATCTCTCTGTACTTCCCTCCTCACTTCATCCCGCCGAACATCCCTGTACTATTCCAGCCCCTTCCTCGTTTGTCGAACATTCTACCCTCTATTACATATTTTTACATGCATAATTAAGCAATTCAACCAGTAATAGTGACTTCGCTCTCATTCCTCTCCCTTATACATCGTATGCCTCACTTCAACTAATGGCAGCAGATCTCAAGTCTGCACTCGATAAAAAGTCAAAGCGAAAGATAAAAAGAATTACAAGACGTCCCATGCAGAGTAACCATCAGAAAGTACCCTTTTAAGCCCTAAGCTAACCAAAAAACGTTTTCCGGTGGTGAATTGATGTGCTGCATGCATTCTAATGGTAAGGCAACACGTAGATATTTTAAAGCACCCCTTATCCATGCGCACAAGTGCTTAAATTCTTAGATCCTAATCACCGCTGTCCGAACATGACCTCGCAAAAGTTCATGTGTAGATATTTCTCCCAAGGAATGTGACTTATGTAATTCATCTGCTTAAGATGTTTTACCCGAATTCCATAGGAAAAAAATCGAGAGAATGGGAATATCAAATGTGCTGTCGGTGAAAAATCAATCCAACGGCAGCTAACGGATTGGCATTCCCAGGAGACTAATTCCTGGAGATGCATGATGAGAGAGTTTGGGAGGGGTAGTCTTCGGGCGGGAGAGTGGTTTCGTTGGCCCAGGGGCCGCTTGTCACAAAGTGAAACTTTCAAATGGAACAGGCCTTCATCCCTGACGAGGGGATCCTGCGAGATGACTCGATGTAACTGGGTGTTGTCCCATGAGTGATTGACGGGCTCATCAGCCAGAAGAGAGACTTTTGTACACATAAATACCTTTCAAAATATTAATCGAATAAGCCAAACTGGAATATTTACAAAAAAATTAATTTGAGCGCGAGGAAAAAGAGCTTTTTACCAATCCATTTTCCGCCGTTTACCCTTTTGAATCTCCTAACATTTCTGCATCACTAATCCTAAGATATAACACACGTTAACCTCAACACAGGAGTTATTTTTATAGAATGACATTCTATTTTAACTATAGCCTACTCTCGAAAGACAGTTCGAAAATTGGGAAAAGTTAAATGGTTCAATAAAATATTTCATTTCACGAATCCTGCCCTCTGGTAAACCGTTTAACCAGACACATGAATTTAAATTTACAGAGAGTGTAACTAAAAAATGTTATTTTGACGTATATTTACAAAAATTTAGAGCATGTTTTTAAGGAATAGACAATTAGACTTAACCAAGGCCAAGACTCTTTACAACCAGATAAACATGGATTATAATTTTGGTACTTTTGAGCTACACCCGGTGTAGTTGGTGACATGCTTGAATGCTCATACATATTGAAGAAAGGGGTTGAATGCATAAGACCGCCGAAACAAGAACTAAAAGATACAATTTGAACTAGCACTTTATACTTACAATGCTGTAACATAGAAGCATTCATGTATCAGCCGTGGCCGAGACGTTATCATAGCATTTCTACAAGTTATCCTAGAGATTAAATTATACAGCACCATAGATAAAAATAGTATCACTAGAATCCGAATCTACAGCCAAGACATACATTCTTCAGAAATAAACGATATTCCTGTCTGACAAAACTCAAAAGCCATAAATCTTATTTTGAGGAACACTGTTAGAAATTAAGCACAGAAAGGACGTTTTGTAAGTTATATAATAAAAAAAATACGCACAAGAATTTTATAGGTACACTCGGAGCCAGAAGGTAGGTGACATCATACCAAAAGGGGGGCTAAATTACTGATTCACTTAAACGTGAAAATGAAATAATTTTCCTAAAATATTAATAATTATTTTACGAGTTGAGTAACCCCCGTTATCAAGAAGATGCATGTTAAGATGAAGATGTGTATTAATATGTGAATGTATACAAAAAATTATAAACATATGTACATACACACACAAACATATATATATATACATATATATACATATACATATATATATATACATATACATATACATACATATATATATATATATATGTACATATATACATTTATATATATACATATATTTATATCATTATTATTAGGTAGTCTAACGGTTAAGGTAGGTTTCTGGATGGAAACAACTATCAAATAAACATTTTGTGACTCCCCACCTGGCAAACTAATCTATATCAGGTCCCTCTTCATCTCGGTGTACTTCTTTCCTCACTTCATCCCGTCCAACATCCCTATCCTGTTCCTACCCTTACCTCGCTTGCCCTACATTCTCCCCTCTATTACCCTCTTCAACATTCCACTACCGCTCAATACGCCTTTCATCAATTTTTCCTGCCTCCATACGATTTCTCTCAACAAACCCCTCTCCTCCCCGACAATTTCTAGTACTTCCTCATTTGTTTTCCTTTCGGTCCATTTCACCTTCTTCATTCTTCTCCACACCCACATTTCAAAAGCCTCCAATCTACGTCTATCCTCCTGCTTCAGCGACCACGTTTCCGCGCCGTACATAGCTACGATCCATATCAGAGTTTTTACGAGTCTTGTCTTAACATCCCTACTCAAGGTCCCCGTCATCAACTCCCTCCTCCTTGAGAAAGCCTCCTTGTCTAGCGCAATTCTTCTCCTTACGTCCCTACCACTTTGACCGTATTGGTCCAAAACACTTCCAAGATATGTAAACTCTGTGTTTACACTTTTCCATCTTCTTCTCTCATCCATCTTTGCAATTATGTCATCCGTTACCCATGGTTTCCTTATCCTTTTCCCGTTTACGGTTCCTATAGTGTCTTTAGCGGCTTCCAATATCCCTTTCTTGATACATTCCCATTTTTCTTCGATAGTACTCAGTTCTTTACCGTCATCCATCATTTTCTCTACAGCCTGCTGATACTCCTTCCTCGTTAATCCATTTACTGCTTCTAAATTCCATTTCCTAACCCGCCGCCCTTGCCTTATCTTCTTGAAACGAAGATTACATTTCATAACAACTAAATTGTGGTCAGAGTCCGCATCCGCTCCTGGGAAACTGTGCGAATTTATCACACTGTTCCTAAACCTGTGCCTAACCATAATATAATCTAACTGATACCTTTCTGAGTCACCTGGCATTTTTCATGTATACCTACGCCTTTTGTGATGTCTAAACCATGTGTTAGTGATGACTAACCCCTGTCTCCTGCAGAATTCAATTGCTTTCTCCCCGCGTTCATTCCTCGTGCCCAACCCATAGTCCCCCACCTCACCACCATCTCTTCCTTTGCCTACCGTCGATTCCAATCCCCCATCACTATCAAATATTTCCCTGCAGGAACACTCGCGATGATATCCTCTAACTCATCATACATCCTATCGACTTCTTCCTTGCTTGTGGTTGCTCGGTGGCATGTATACCTGAACAACGACCAAGTTCGTCGGCTCTGTTTTAATCTCTACGAGTGAAATTCTGTCTGTCGCTTGCTCTATGTTGACTACGCTTCTTCCTACCCCTTTATTTAAAATTCGTCCCCGCCGCTGTATATCACTCTATAATTGTCACTCCAGTAATCCCCGCTTTCCTTCCATCTCACCTCGCAGAGACCTAAAACATCTATATTACCTCTTTCCATCTCTCGCTTAATATTTTCTAATTTGCCTCTCCTCAACATTTTCCTGACGTTCCAGGTTCCTATTCTAACTACTTTCGCCTTCTTCTGAGTCTTCTGTCCTGCTGCATTTATTTCTTCCCCGCAAGGGTTTCGTGGGATGACGACCGCGGAAGCCTTGCCTCTCCCGCTGCCGGGCACGACACGCGGCCTCTTGGGCCGATTCCCGTAGTTGCCAGGACTCATTAGCTATAGTGCCCATCATTATATTCTTGGGAATCATAATTGATACATTTTGTCATCCTTGTCCTGTGTTTTGACTTGTCAAGCCCTTATGATGACTTGGTGAGTTGAAGCCTTGGTCATGGGTGTTGTGGGATCTGTGGATGAATTGTTAGTTTTCTGTGTCGCTTGTTACTCTTTCCGCATCCTCCTTATTCCATCTCCGCTCCCCTCTGGCCTCCCTTTCCCCCTCCATAACCTCCTCCTTCACCCCTCTCCCACCACCTGTTCCCCGCTCCGCTTTCTCCCCCTCCATATACCCCTCCTTCACCCCTCCCCCACTACCTGTTTTTTTTCCCTCTCCCTCGTCCCATACTCTCTCTGCACCGCGTACCCTTTTCTTAGTCATATCTTATCTTCCGAAGAAGACGGAGCTCGAGTCTGTCGAAATTATCAAGATATTATTGTGAGTTCTTTTTGTGTGTTCTCGTGCTGTGTGTTACTGTCTACGTATATATTTATACATGCATATAAAAATACATAAATATATATCTATACATATGTGTATATATATGCGCTATTCTTCTTTAATTTACTAAATTAGAACACTAACATAATCTATCTGTAGGCCTACGAAGGGTTTTCGTACTCCCCTTCATATGCGTGGGCGTTTTTCCAGTGGGTTTTTTCAACAATGATAAAAGCCATATGCACAATTTTGGGAAAAACGTAAGTAATATCTCTCTGCACTCTTTGTACTGATGCATATTCATTGAAATTGATTTTCAAATCTAGTTCTTTTTTATATTATTTAGCACTAAAATGTAATCATATTTCATTGAATTTATTTGAAGATGGGTTAGATTTAATAAGGAACTGCCACAGTCTTAATATGGTCCGAACGAAGCCGAATTATTATTATTGTATTGGGGACAACATTTCACACTCCTTTCGATTTCCATATCCAAAAATTCTCCAACAAACCCCATTCCCACACCTTAAAAAGCACAGACTTTTTTAAATCAACGACTTTTTTATCTTCCTTTTCCAATCTATCTTTTTGTTACGTCAATCCCTTTGGCGGTGATAAACCTCCCACCCCCGTGTAAGAATCCTGCTCACGGTCCGCGGTGGCATCGGACCCCGAGGGCGGTGGGGGCGGCTGCGCGTGTGCGTGGGCGAGGGCACGGGAAAGGGGCGGAGGAGGCGGCGAAAGGGCAAACTCGGTCCGTCGATCGCTCTCGTCTGTACATCTCCTCGGGCAAATTGAAGTTTCCTTCAACGGCAAACAAACGAATGCCGCAGGCATTTGTTGGGCTCCCACTGCTCCTCGACCACCGCCCATGATAACTCCGATCCACTTCGCCACAAAAGTAAAAGGGAAAGCGGGATCACGGACGAACTGCAACCCGCGTGCTTTCGTTGCATTTGTGAAGACCTTATTGTGCTTATTTTAGAATGCTCTCCGAGAGATATCAGTAGTGGGAGCAAGCTGTACGGCTTTCACTTCTCGTTTATGAATAACTGCGCAATAGAACTCGGAGACGGATAGGAAAACAATCAGAAAGTACTCGGTTTTAATTGCTCCTCCATGAAACGAGTTGTGGCAGGAAGGAGAAAGGCTTCCAACCGCACTTCAGCTTTCATTTGTCGGCCCGAAATGACTTTGCACGCGGCCATTCTTTGGCGAAATATTCATTTGTCTTCACCAGACAAGCTACCGGCCGAGTCATTACGGACGGACCATAAATCAAAGTTCCATCGGATTAATTCATGGAGAGTATTTACATTAAATGACACGTTCTAGGAGGAGCATAGGTGATCGGAAAGTTTTTCAGCCATCAGTTCCATAAAATAACTAGATTTATTAAAAATATTAGTACAAAATGAGCCGAAATTAACGCTTAATCAAGCCTGAAACTAACTGCCGTTTACATTTAAACGTTTACGTCCAAATTACTCCTAGAGGGAATCTAATCGTCTAAAATCAAGCAGTACATTAAGTGCAGACAAACAAACCTTGAGAATTGCTAGAAACCCCTAAGTGCGCACCTATGACTAATTCTTACCCGACAAGACACCACGATGTATGGCAGTGAGTGCTAGGGAATGAAAACCTTCTCTTCGTATTGTTGCTGACGGAGAGAAAGAATGAAAAAAGTAACTACTCTTTATTCCTTCGTGAACGAAAAACTTCTTAATGTAATAGTACGATGGAGGGCACAATACAATGTCCAATTATTTATTAGTATAAATATAAAACAGGCATTTCAAAGCAATCATCAGTCGTCTTTTCCTCAGGAAAGCAAGGGTTCCGAATCCCCAAAATGCAAGTGCACGCAATTGCCCGTCATTAGTGGGTAATTTATATCGATTGTAAAACACATAGTTAACATTCGTAACTTGAGTGGAGGGGATTCGAGGAAAAATACAAAGATACAGGTAAACAAGAGTTGTGCGTTTCGGAGGGCGTCGGGGAGGCAGGGATCGTACATAGTCGAGGTCAGCTGAGGGTCAAAGAGTGCAGAATTGAATTTAGGTATCGGGTCTATTCCACCGTTAAAACAACCCTCATTGAATCTGTTCATTAAAATGTTTTCATCCACATGCATTGCGATACTGCTGTTTATTTTAAATAGGCATGAATTGTCTGTCGACATCACACGTGGTTGAAACGTGTTTGTCTAATGTTAACATTTTAGGATGGCTGTTCTTCGGGTGGCCCTCCCTTATTGAGGCATTTGCTATGATCGGGTCTATTCTATGAATTTTGATTGCATTTGAATTTTATTACGCAATTTCCCGATTTTTCCTTGATTGCAGTCTTGCTCTCAAATTAAGTTGTCTGTGTTTTAATTTAGGGATGACGTACCTATATCGGCTGGAGGCTATCACTAGCTCGACTAAATTAACAACCAATAAGTCAGTTCGTTTGTATTTCATTTGCATGACATTCCTCCAAATATTTCCACGTGAACATCATTACGGCATAAGGGAACTGAATTCTTCTGTGCATGTATGCATTTTTCTTTGATATCCCAAGGTTTAATTATGGAGGGCTGTCTTCAAAATGACGCAGATACCGACTTGCTAACGTCTAAGCCCAGGATATTATCGCGATAAAAAGACAATTATATTACCATTATATCAAAATAATACGCTCCATTATCAATAAAACCAGAATCAGAAGGCGAAACATAAATCAAATATATATACAATGACAAACGTGTCCAAACTTCACGCCTTTGTTTGCAACTAACAGGTGGATGTACGACGGCTGACTAGAAAGTAATTTACGTTTCGGCCTAGCGCGGCAGTAGGTAGGGCCAGAGCCACCATTCTTACGAACCTGAAGAAATCAAAGAAAAATGTATAAATGAACAGAAATATTCAGGTCCTTTAATCGCTTTACATTTACATTTAGTTGCGGGTCACTGTACGAAAGCACATTAAGAAACAAAAGAACCTGAATGTAAAACACAACAGGAGTGTCACTAATCTACGTCAATATTAAGGAAAGGTTAATCGGTAAAAATAAGTATTTTACTATTCAAAAATGTGTTTGCAATGTTCGAATTGGTCAAAAAAATATAATTTCATCACTTAGGTCATACAATATATAAACAAAGGCTCGTCTATATCTACGAGTATCTACTACTACGACTATCTTGTATACAATACCCCACCGGGCGCCGAAAGGATGAGTGGCGCAACAAAACCACATTCAAATCCAACATATACATTAAAACCCCATGCC